>JASAMX010030783.1:0-52022 GCA_030248175.1 Microlaimidae sp. YZB2_3 | reverse complement strand
ATACTTGATTTTAAAGAGAAGATTTTTTGTACATCACATTTTTCGAAATTATATACATAACTAAAATCAATAAAAACTGAACACAAAAGGAGAAAAAACTATCCATGTTAACAACTGATAAATAAAAGTATTATCATAATTTCGTTTTTAAGAAGAAAGTTGTTTTTTTGAAAAAATCATTTTGCAGAATGATACATTTACCTTTCCCAAGATCTAAAAGAACAGTATTTATTGTACAAATTAATCAGTCAATTTTTTTGTGAATACTACACAAGCCGACTTATGGCATTAAAAAATGATCAAAACACACATTTTTAAAGGGCCAAACATACTTTTCTATTAGTTATTAAAAGAAACATTTTTTATTAGGGCCTATTGAATTTTTAAATTCATGAACCTTATTTAGACAGCTTTCACAACAGCATTAATTTTCTATTGAAAGCCTTCAAAAACAAGTTTAACCTGAAAACAAATTTTGAGATTATAATAAAAATAACTGGTCGCAATAAAGATTCATTGAAATATTGTCAAATTTAAATAGTGTCCCGGTAAGGACGAGTGCCTGAATTGGGAAAAACGGTTTTTACTTGCCTCCTACCTGCCTCTATAGGAAACAGTTTTGCCCCTTACCTGCCTCCTACCTGCCTCCTACCTGCCTCCACCCTGCCTCCTACCTGCCTCCGAGGCAGTTTTAGCTGCGTCCTATCTTCCTCCTACCTGCCTCCTACGTGCCTCCTAACCTGTATATGTTTTAACATAGGAGGCACTGCCTCCCACCTGCCTCCACCCTGCCTTCATGCTGCCTCCGAGGCAGTTTTACCTGCCTACTACCTGCCTCTAGTCTTCCGGGGACTTGTTTAAGAGCCGTCCTTATTGGGGTATAATACAGAAGTCTGGAGGACCATTTTGAGATACCCCACAATTCGGTGCTAGGTCCTCTATTTTTTGTTATTTATAAAATACTTGTATATTAAAATTTATTTTACCTTTTTTTAAAGGATAAATAAATAAAATTTTTGAAAAAACCTCACCAGCACAAGTTCTTCCCCAACCACTGTCCACCTCACCAGATCGTTTCTTCCGCTCCCTTCATGTTCTTCCTGAAGCGTCTTACCATTATTAATCATGGATGCGGTGACCTTAATTTATTAAAATAAGTATATGAAAAATAAACTTTATTTTTTTTCAAACTTTCATAATTGCTGCTACAGTCATACCACAATTAAATGTTAAGTGTTATAAAATAAGGGTACTCCAAGCGTTAAAAAACGCTTCCAAGAATTTGAAAATTTTAGAAAATATAATTTTCTGCGATTTAACACTACAATTCCACAATACAATTGACATAATTATTAATGCAATCCGTGCTTGTAAATTACTTTGTAAGTAATTTCAGTCTAAATAGTACACTGCTTTAACAAATAATCGATATGGAAGGTTTTTATAGTGTTAATTAACTGAATTATACTGATATAGGCAAACAATTTTACTGTGGTGCTTTTTGCTTTTAGTGCGTTTTGTGTTTTTTTAAGTTTTGCGTTTATATGTAGGTAGATACAAGTTTGCTGTAACGTTTACCAGCTTGTGTATCTTTCCCGTGTAATAGTATTTACATGAAAAAATCAATAAATTAATTTATTTTAATAAAACGACCATATTTTTATTTGGTTTCATGTTTGTGGTACAAAGAAATTTTGAATTGTTATAATAAATGAATTTGCAATGTGGTTCATAAATAAAACAAAGTAACTGTACTTGTACAAAAATAACACATTCTGACGACAAAACTGCATTTTTAAACGTTATATCTCAGTGGCTTTGTAAAAAATGATATCAGTATATTATGAAGGTGAGGAAAACCCTAGAACTTTTGAAAAACACTAAAAGTAAAAATTGATGCTAATGAATGATGCTGTGCTTCTGTTGGATTTGCAGTTGTAATCGGGCCGGAATTTGACGACCCAGCCCGTCACAGGCCCGTCTTGCCATTTTTTCAGTTCGGCCCGGCCCGCCGGCCCGCAGATAAAAATTCTTACCCCATTGTAAAAACACTTTTATCAGTTTTTTTGGCTATAACTTGATTATAAATTATAATGATATTTATTTTACTAACAATTTTAAAACTGGATATTAAAAGTTTTTTATTAGTTAAAACATGCTTCTTTATATTTTCAACGGTTTAGATTTCCAATCAAATGTCTGATTATAAATTATATAACTAAATTGGCTATAACTTAAATAACAAAAATGGCGTTTTTGTCTACAATTGGTTTGAAAATACTTGTTTAGGTGTTTTTATGGTGCTGATTTCAAGTAAGGGCTAAAAAGAAAAGAAAATAACTGTCGAACGTTTTTTATACAGATTTTAATATATTTAAAAAAACTATTTTCCACCAAGAAAAATTACAAAAGTAAACTAAAATTTTAAACTAGATGACAAAAATTAAATGAAATCATTCAAATAATTATTTTTTACAAAAGTTCCTAAAAAATAAAATTTATATTAAATATTAAAATAAACGATCAATTTTTGTCAATTACTGCAGTATGACATAGTAGAATTTCTAAACATTAACCAGTAAGTTATTTGCCATAAAACTAAAAAATGTGCAAATAAACCACTAAATATATAGACATTAGAATAACGTTACGTTTACAAAATATAAAAAATGGGCCCAAAACATATTAAAAAAATTTATTGTAGCCATGGGCTACTTGTTGCCAAAAAAGTCGCACGTCGGCCTGCTAATTTAAAATTCTCGACCGGCCCTGTCCATTAATTTTTGTTAAAAATCATGGCTCGGCACGCGGGTCGGCCCGGCAGCTGTACTCCGAAACCTACCCGGATACGAGGCAAGTTTTATTTCTCGGTGAAGGGTGTTCTCTGATTGGTCCGCCGTATTCAGAAAGTGAGTCCGGTTAAAAATGCTTTGTTTTAATATCCAAATCAATTGCTTTAAATGTGGGTGGGCTTTTTTTCGTTATTAGTGGTCTCTGTTTTAAAACTTAAGTACAGTAAAAGTAAAACAACAAAATAATTGACATTTTAATATTTTTGTAATTGGTTTAGGTGTTAATTGATTAGGATTTTTTATTATATTTAATTATACGTAAAAAATCTCCCCTGGTTTTTAACCATTAATAAAAAATTTAATTCACATTTTATTTTTAATTTTTAAACGGATGTACATTAAAAAAATGTTTTTCTATATTTTTATTTTTAGTGGAAGTGGAAAATGTTTTTTGTGGTTTGTTGGAATTTTAGTTGTGTTTTTTTGTTACTTTGGATTAAAAATGAGATGTTTTAGAAAATATTGCGTGTTTTTTACAAACATTTTAAAATCTTGAATTACGCCTTTTTGTGTTTAAAATTTTACCTTAAAAAACTTTACAATTGGCAGGTCACCGTTTTTTATGGAAAAAATAAAATTTTCAAATACAAGTAAATGATATTTAGCAAACAAATAATGTAACGACAGCTGCAGGAAATATTATAAACCCACAAATGGTTAAAAGCTTTTGAAATACTTTACAAAAACCTGCCGTTCTACCTCTGCTATGCAAACAGAGGCGGCTAGTAAACTATTCTTTTAAAATAAAACCAAAAGAGTTTAAAATAATAATAGTGTCGATAAAATATCGAATTTTGGCGTAGAAATTTAATTTACGATAAAACGTGTTACCGGTTTCGGTTGTCACCTACCGTTTTCAAACATAATAAAATAAAATAAAAAAAGATCCGTACATTATTATTATTACAAAAAGTATTTTAATAACAAATACTTTTTGAATTTTTAATTTTGAAACAATTTTTGAATTTTTACTAAAGCTAAAGTCTTCCAGGCTGAAACTAAGGGCGTAATCGCTCTCCGTCAGGAGGAATTAAACAATAAACGCGCGAGCGAAAAAAATTTTAAAAAAAGTTTTCAGCGGTTATGTAATCAATTAGTATGAAGTTGCGTCAGGTGTTTGTCTGCACGTGATATTTTCTCAAACAGCGAGTGGTTACTATCTTTAGTGCTGGGGCTAATAACGGGGATAAATTTAGGCAACGGTTGATAGTTTTGTGTTTAATCTTGGTAAAAATGCTTCTTTAATTTTTTATGGGAGCTGCTTTTCCTCTGCAAAGAATAGAAAAATCTCGAAATAGTGTTCGGTATTCAGGGATATTTGGAGGTTGAATATCTGTCTTATGTAAAACTAAGTCACTGGTGATACGGGAGTGTTTTATATCCGCTACATGCTGATTAAGTCGTTTTTTTAAGGCTGGTTCATACTTATGACAAAACGTCCTTTGGACAAAGTCCAAAACACAAACACAGCGTCTAAACGTCTTCTGGACTTTGTCCTTTAAGTCGTTCTTTTAAGGCTGGTTAATATTTATGACAAAACGTACGTCCTTTGGACAAAGTCCAAAGGACAAAATTTTTTTGGATTTTGTCCCAAGGACAAACACAGCGTTTAAACGTCTTCTGGACTTTGTCTTTTTGACAATGTTCAAAGGACAACGTGTTTATGCTTTTTTGTCATTTGTACTTTTTCTTTTAGACTTTGTCCAATGGATTTTGTCCAAAGGATAAATTTTGAGTAGCATTCATACTTCGTCCAAAGGATAAAAGTCCAAAGGACATTTTGGCTTGTCTAAAAGACGTTTTGGCTTTTCTAAAATTGTCTTTTAGACACAGAAAAAAGGAGGTTTTGTCATAAGCATGGACCAGCCTTTAGCGGTTTAGATGTTTCACCAACGTATACGGCACCACAAGGGCATGGTAATAAATAAACAACCCCGGATCTTTCAGAAAGTGGTGGAGTTGTTGTGGTTTTTTCGAATTTTAGCCACATTGTTTTTTCCGATTTTAAACGAATATCCATATTAAATTATTTCAAATTCTATAGAACGATTTGGGTATTGTAGGATAAGCTGAAATGTGTATATGAAGATGTGAATACTTGATTGCGATGTGACCTTAAATTAAAATTTCTTATTGTTTTGACTTGTTACTCTGTTTAATAAATTATTAGGGAAACCAGTTTTGGTAGAACAGTTTTTACATACATGCTGAATTTCAGGGTTTAAAAACCAAAAAAATTCAAAATGTTTTTTTTCCTTCTTTTTATTAAAATATTTCATGTAATACTAACAATGTACCCATTTTTTGTTTGTTTTATTTTATTTTATTGTGTTTAAGAACGGTAGGTGACAACCGAAACCGGTCACACGTTTTATCGTAAATAAAATTTCCACGCCAAAATTCCATACTTTTATTAATTAATTCATATACTTTTATTATGGCGTCTCACAATGTAATTAATGATAACAAAAATATATAATATACCGAAAAATGTGCAACTCCTATATAAAAAAAGTACAGAAAAGGTGGCCTTTATAATGAGCCTCTCCATTTAAATGACACTCTCCACTATAATGGCATAGTAGCCATTTTAATTCGGCGAGTTAAAATGGAGAGGAAGCTATTATAATAGCCATTTATTGACTTAATTTCACTTCATATATACTCACAAGTCTAATACTGTCCGGGCCGCACGAGTTTCCTCCTGTTGGTTTAATACTGTCCGACACGCAGAAACTCGTGCCGCCCGGACAGTATTAGACTTGTGAGTATATATGTGTGAAATTAAGTCAATAAATGGCTATTATAATAGCTTCCTCTCCATTTTAACTCGCCGAATTAAAATGGCTACTATGCCATTATAGTGGAGAGTGTCATTTAAACGGAGAGGCTCATTATGAAGGCCACCTTTTCTGTACTTTTTTATATAGGAGTTGCACATTTTTCGGTATATTATATATTTTTGATGATAATAGTAATTAACAAACATTGCAAATTACACTGTTATTGCTTAAAAAATAGAAGTGCCGCCTTCTACTGTATTATTACTGTATTAACCCGTTCTCGTGAAAGTCTTTTCACCCTTACAACCGTGAAACCTTCGTCTCACGGTGGTGGTATTTTCATATGACAAATGTCGTACCTAAACCTTACCGCGGTAAGCTCTTCGCATGACTTAAGTCGTACTTCCGTCACACATAATTTTGTGTGCGCAAATAGGGCCCAGTGAGCGAGCAAATTGAAATGGTTAAAGCTGTACGGTAGCAATATGCAAATTTTTGCAACATAAAATATCCTACGTAATACACTGTATCCGTGACAAAAATCTGCATATTGCCACCGTACCGTTTTAACCACTTCAATTTGCTCGCTTACTGGGTACTACTCGCGCAAAAAAATATGTATGACGGAAATATGACGTAGGTCTCACGAAGGTTTCACGGTTTTAGTCGAGGAAAAGGCAATTACGGGAACGGGTTAATAAAAGTGCTGCCTTCTACTGTGCCTTCTTCTGGTATACTTTTTGACTATTAAAAACAAAAAAACAAAACCACTAATAATAGCAACGTTCAAAGTTGCCTTATATGTAAACTGACCCACATTCAAGGCAACGTTTTTAAACAGGGCCCGCTTTTTATTACAGTTTATCAGTCGGAAAACACCCTTTACCTCTTTTCACTGGAAGATAAATAGCCGTATTTAGGAAATCCGCGTGATCACCCCGGAACGGCCATTCCTGGTGTCCCCGCTCCGGGCGTTCGCGTCTTTACGCTGAACGCGGATTTTGCGCATATCGCACATTGAAGCACAATATTATAAAAATAATTTATATAATTTCTAAGTTTTATTTTTAATTATAAAAATATTATGCACAATTAGCATTAATTAAATAAAAATCATGATTGTCATTTACAATATTCCTGGGTCACTATGCCCACGAATTCTATAATATTGTGCTTTAATGTGTAATAGGTCGAGCTTGAGGACGCCATGAGTGGTCACTCCGGCGTGATAACGCGGGTTTCGTGAATACGGCCGATAACTTTCCTCGTATTCGGTTAGGTTTCGGAGCACAGGCCGGCTTGCTTACTAGAATTCTGGTTACAACAAGCCTTTGCGCTACTTTAAATTTAAGCACGAACAGATCTAAAATTTTAATGAAAATTTCAATGAAGGTTTGTTTACGTTTTTTATTGAAAATTTGTTGGCAGTTTTCGTATTTATTTCGGACGTTTGCTGCTTTTTACATTTTTTGAAAAACCAACAAATTATTCATTTTTGTGCCTGCTGTTTAAGGTTTTTTTTGGGAATTAAAGTTTTTTTGCAAAGGAGTGGGGGAGGGGGAGATTGATTTCCTTCAGACAAAATGCACATTTTGATTGCAAAAGATAATATTCCTGAACCACTAATTAAGTAAAAACCTATATTTAGGTTTAAGATCTCTTTATATGCTTCGAACAAACAAAATATTGGTTTTTCTGAATCCAGTAAAATATTTTGTAGCGTTTACCAATTACAATATAATTTATACTAACCTTTGTAAAAGTTATCAAATATTTTAAGACTGTTTTTTGATAACCATAATCAAAACGATCGTTTTTGGTAAAAAACTACAATTTAAAATAAAAAAATATTGACGATGTGTTAACAGGTTGGAAAATTTTGTTTAAAGATAAAGAAATTTATCACTTTTGTTAAAAAACTAAACAATCAAACCAGGGTGCTATTTATTTTTATAAAAAATTGGTGCATTTTGAAAAATTATGTTTATTGGAAATAACGCGTTTATGTGTTATGGATAATCTTTACGCGTATTGCTTCAAAAATGGTTTTATCTTTCGGAAAATAATTAATCTTGTGAATTTTTTTGAAATTATAATGTCAAGAATGTCCACTTACTATTTTTTTCTCTTTTGTAATAAAATGAGTGTAATCTGTGGGGTGGTTAAGATTTATTTTCATGCTCCATACTCTTTTTCCTCCGGGACCAATTTCTTCCGTTGTTATAATATAGCCGCCTAAGTTTTAATTACATTTTTATTAATTAACCAAATTAACTAAATCAAAATATATTTTTTTCAAATAAAACTTAACCTATTTATATTTAAAGTCTATAAAAAAATGCTAACCTGGCGACGCAACTGAGAATTAATACATTATTTGTAAATAACATTGCGACTAATTTATATAAAAGTACAATATCAATAGATAAAGTATATACAATATCAATAGATCAACAGATACTTTCAATATTTGGCTTTCACCATAAACCTTAAAAACTAGTGTTTTTCAATGACATTTTTTAAAAAAAATATTTTTTGTTCTTGTTTGTTTTTTAAGGACGCCACTATAACAAACTTTTGAGTGAGAATCAGTAGAAGTAGCCGTTTTTTTGGTAAATATAGCAAGATAGCTAAGCAATCAAAAAAATATTTCCCCACTACCAACCACGAATAATTATATTAAAAGGTGCATTTCTCTAAATGTTCTCCAACTTGATAAAGGGTTTATAATTAGTGAATTTTTATTAGTGAAACGATTTTGAAAACATTTCTGGTATTCCTAGCTTTATTAATCCCTGAAAACGTACGGTATTTTTTTTGTTTTGGGATCAAAGTACCCAAAATGGTATATGCTCTCCATACAAATTATCTAGTTTTGATTTAAAATTTTGATTTTGATGCGATTTGTTAACAATTCAATGAGATATTACTGTTCAGAAATCAAAAATTTGACCGAAAAAACCCAAATTTTTTTACCATAAACCTAACTTTTAAATCAAAATTTGGATCAAAGTCAACATTTGAAATCAAAACTAGATAATTTGTATAGAGAGCATATACCATTTTGGGTACTTTGATCCCAAAACAAAAAAAATACCGTACGTTTGCAGGGATCAATTATTACGGAACTTAAAACTCCGTGCAAAAACAGGGGGTGATGTGTTTTAAAAGTCATCATACTGATTTTGGTTAAAAAAATAACATGAGTTTGATTCTTCACCAAATGTAAAGAGCACAAAACCGGAGATGGTGTGTTTTCAAAATCACCACATCAAAATCGGTAAAGGAAATCAAATTTAAAACTTTGCTTTTATTATAATATCAAACATTATTCAAATCCGCTTATTTCTTAGAAGACTAACCGTAAGCAAATTCGTCTTAATATATTTGTTATACCCGTTGTTACCTGGAGATTCTGTGTCTACTGTGAACATTTTTGTTGGATGATCTGCAATTAGAACTGGTTTTACAAAAGTGGGTATTTCTAAACAAATAAAAACCCAAAACATATATAGTATATATGTCACAACTCCCGTTGTGTTAATGTTTCAAAAATATGACGCATGATAAATACGAGTTGTACTTGTAACACTGTCGAGCAATGGCGTATTGAAGCACGTCAGTCAACGATATACTGAGGCTGGAGATTACAGGTTCAATTCTTGTATCGCTCATTTTTCAGTAAAAAAGCTAAAAATAGCATCTTGTTTCACATTCTTTCTTACAAAAACTCGATTTATTCGGCCTCATATTTCTGGACGTCGCATTATAATACATCCATATATATATATATATATATATATATATATATATATATATATATATATATATATATATATCAGTAGCGTATTAAGGGGGGAGGGACCGCCTCCCCCTTTGATCGTTTCCATACTTCGGGACTTAGGGGAGACATTTTTGTAAGCGTACGCCCTCCCCCCTTTACTTTTTTTATTTTCAGGTTATAAAACTGTAGTGAAGCTTAAGTTTATAATTAAACCATGTTAAATTTCCTCCGCTTCGCGGGAAGATGAAACATGCAATGTATTTTTCTTTTTATTTGTTCAACCGCACTTTTTAATTATAAATTACAAACTCCTTGCAGTCGCGCCTATTTATAAATAATTTAGCCAATTATTTATATATAAATCAGGTTGTTTCTTAATAGAATTAAGAGACACATTTATTAGGATGTAGTAGTACAATGTAGTAGTATCAGTGGACACAATTTTAAAGCAGTTTTTAGACCCCCCGGCTGACGCTTTGCTTACGGCGCGCCCCGCAGAGACAACCTTTTTCCTACATATTTTCCATCCAAACTATTGACGCATCATAGTTAAATCGCACATCATGTTAATTAATCCGGCACCTAGCATGATATTTACTGTAATTAAACGGTGATGTGCGGTTTTTTAAATAATTATCATGCTGGATGCTGGCTATACTCACATGTTAAATGAAAAGATAAGCGGTTTAACTACGATGTGCTTATAAGCTTTTAATGATATATTTTTGTGTTCCACCCATTTTGTGGTTGGGGAGAAATCAGAGAACACACACAGACACCCATTACGTCTATTATATAAATTATTTGTTTGTGCATGTATAAAGAAACTTATAAATAACTTGAAACTGGTAAAACTACATGATTTACCTGGGATTTCACTGATAAACTCCGCAAATCGCTCGTCTCTATAGTGTTTCCAAATCCCTAAGAAGTTTTCCGGTAGTAGTGATGTCATATTATATAGTTACAGCTTTCTACCAAACTGAAACTTAAACGAAATCTTCTAATGCTTCTAAAATTAAATAAAATAACACACGGTAACCAAAAAGAACCAAAACTCATATATTTTTATACTACATATATTATGTAGGTAGGAAACATTTCAATTTTTTGAAGTTTGATGTCACAAAAGCGTACGAACAATTGTGTCGAAGGTGTTCCAAGAGCGATATTTTTAAAAGGTATAAAAATACTTCTAAAATTGTTATAATACAATTAAATCATGTATTTTGTTACTTAACAAATATTATAATTTTTCGTCAAATTATCTTAAACAGTTTAAGAAATAAACTTCGCAGAAATGGAGAAAAATAGAGGTTTTTTAAGGCATATTCTGTACTTAAACAATTTCTTTTCTGCTTTTTTGTTACAAAAATAAATATAAAAACAAACGTATTGTTATCTTCATTTTGAAACCCTGATTGTAAATTTTTATCAAGTTTTTGTCGAGATATTAGTGTTTTAGTAAAAATTGGTGATTTTTACCTTATTTTTGTGAAACATAAAAAGCGGAAAAACGGTCGGCAACTTTTTGGCATTTGAAAAAAATACTAAATTTAAATCTTTTATCTTATGCAAATTTTTATTTAGAAATAAAAAAAGTGTCAATTTAATCTTCCTGAAACTGTTTGTTTCGACAGAGGTTTTCACAAAAAACGCAAAAAAAATTTATAAATATACCTAAGTGTAAATGTTTTTTTTTTGATTTTTACGTTTTACAAAAAATGGGGTAAAAATCCAAGGTTTTTCAAAAAAAAAAACACTAATATCTTGACAAATAATAATAATAATCGTTAAAATAATAATTGTTAAAATTTGCAATCAGGATATCAAAATATAAGCAAATTACTACTATTTTTTATATTTTTATAACAAAACTTTTTACAACAACGAAGACATTGGGCTTATTTCGGCCGTTTTTAAACGGTATAAAGAAAGATTACCATTTACAAGGATTTTGGGTAAAAAGACATGGAACAAAAAACAAATTGGCCAGACGGCTAGAGGTGTTCAATTTTTTTTTTTAAATCCATTACTTCTTGTTTCTAAAAATAAAGTCAGTTGCCAAACTTTGTTTATAACTATATAAAATGACTTATAGTTTATTTAACTTGTTTTTAATATAAATACTGGTTTATAATTCGAAATTAACCGTTAATTATAAAACACAACATAGAAAAAATAAGAAAAGCCTGCATCTTAGTCTGTAGCTGACTTTTTCCGAATGATATTCCTAATTATTTATTACTGGTCAGAATTGAACGAAATTTTGGCTACTCAAATTTTTTTTTTAATTTTGGCAAATCAAAATCTATTCACTATTAAAAATTTATTTACAATATTCTTTTTTAGAAGCAAAAAATAAACTTATTAGGTACCTTTTCCATTACCAGAGCAGAAAGTTTCTACTGTTTGAATTTTTTACGCGTAATTTACTCTTAAAATATTTTCCAAAATTGCAAGAAAATTAATAAGAAACAAATATAACGCAAACCTAGCGGAAGAAAATATCTCGAAAAAAAATCCAATTAGTACTTTAAAAAATTATAATAAAACTAGAACCAACATTCGAATCATTAAAGCAATTCAAACAAAAAATAATAAGGTTTTATACAGTGCAAATAATGTGCATTATATTACAATACACTTATAAACTGCTTACGTTTAAAAAAAAATACAGAAAAGCTTGTATCAAATTTTAGAGGTTTAAGTTTTTAGGAACCTTGGTTTTTTTAGCCCAGTTTTCAAAAAAAACGTCAACTCGGCCTACCCCTTCGTTCTTTTTTATTACTAGTCATCATAAAACCAGGAAGTGTTTTTTATCCTAAAAACCGGAATTATGTCTAATCTAAACAATTATAATTTTCCAAATTAATTCCGTTCAATGCATTTCCCATACCGGTCCTATGCTTGGCGGCTGATGTCAAAGATAACTCTGAATCAATAGTGTAAGGATAGAAATTCAAAGCATTTAATATTTCGAGATTCCCCCGCTGCAAACTTAGTTTCAAAAACAGCAGCAATGAAAATTAAAAATAATTGATTATGAAATTTGTTTAATTTTAAAATAATTGAAATAAAGAAAACGTCAAAAAATTTTCTATTTCATTCAAAGACAAATAAACGTTAAAGGTACAGAATATTAATGTTTTTTAATCCTTATCAATACTGTAAATGTATCAGGCCACACTAAAAAGTCTTAAACCAAAAATTGATTTTAAAGGGTAAACCAGTTATTAAAGTACAGGTATTCTAAATAAATTACAACTAATTTGTAGTTATCTAAAAAACTGATTTAAATAGCATTTTTAAGAAAGAAACTTTGGTATAGCCAAAAACTTAAATCTTAATATGGCTAAGTTCTGACATTTATTTAAACGAATAAGGTCGTGTCAAAAAAACGGAGTAGGGCAAAAGTATTATGTCAGAGCAGAGGCTGGTAAATTTAGAACGGAGGCAGGTAGGAGGCAAATGGGAGGCAGATGGGAGGCAGGTTAAAGGCAGGTGAAAGGCAGGTGAAAGGCACGTGAAAGACAGCTAGAAGGCACAGCAAAATTTTCAATGAAGGCAGGTATAGAAAGAAAAAAAACCAGCCGAATAATCTCCTTGTCTTTACTGTGATAAAAATCTTTCACTAAGATTTATAAATATTCCTCCAGAATAATTGATTTATTGGGAAAAGTCGTGTATAAATAAGACAAAATCCATTTCAACCCACCAGTATTAATAACTCGTTAATCGTTGGAAATTGACTTTTGGCACATCTTTTATACAATTAAGTTCCTGCTTTTTATGTTCTGTCTTGAAAGTTACTATCAAAAAGAAAAGTAATAATAAGTGGCTATATAATATAACTTAAATTATTTTAATACATTTCCTTCAAGTTTCAGCTTAATGATCATCCAGTGGAAACGCTTCATTAATCAAACGGTAGCCAGAATGGTATTCTTGTTAATAACTCGTTATCCGTTGGGAAATTAATTATTTATGGCAATACTTTTTTCTTTCAGTGCGACCTTAAATTTGTTGTCAATTGGTGGTATTAATTAAAAACTAAAAAGAACACACCTCAAAATAGGGTGGAAATACCCCTCGAATAAAATATACTTCTTCAAAACTTTTATTCAAGCATCTAGAAAAGAATTTCACTTAGGGATGGTTCTGGGGTAGGCTAGCAACATATTTAAAGCGGAAGATCTGTTTGGTCTGAAATTTTCGAAGATATTGTGGTTTATCGGACTGTTTATCCTACTTGGTGCTAAGACTCTGGTGTAAATCCTCGCGTCAGGTTTAATTTGTCCTGCTGCTGGTAAAATGCTCATACTGTGAGCACAGCGACTCTTTTAGGTCTGTGTGGTGTTAAATGAATGAATAAAAAAACTTTTATTAAAATAAATTTAAATATGAGTCAAAAATAAATCAGCACAATATTTATACATATGTACAAAACAAGTGTAAAGCTATAAGTGTAATGAGTTTTTACTTTTTTCTGTTGTTGGATGCGTGCATTAGATCCATAACCATTATAGTTGGTAGCTGCTCTGCTTTTTTGATTTAGCAGAAATTTTTATGATATGTCTGCCGAACGAACACCGCAAAAAAAACGAAGAGCAAAGTGATTTTTGATCTTAGTAACGAAAGGATTTGACTCAATTTGGATCACAGTATAACTCTCGACTCATACGCCAGAATAGTACCGGTAAAAATTATAGTACAATGTTCAAAAATATCGCTATTGACAATAAAAAAATATCGGTCTCCTGAAATGATAAATTGTGTTGAAACAATAAATATATAAAATAAAAAATATTATTAAATATCAATCGCGTAAAAACTATTCTAAACTACTTAAATTACATACTATAAGCAAGATTTTATTGTTTACATTAAAACTTCTAAGAAATTTTTTTTTAAAGTTTCAAACTGAGTTATCGTTAAAATTTTTGAGGAATCAAAAGTTTTGCCAAAACAAAACTTTTAAAATATTTAGTTACTACTTTGAAAAATGCTGAATAAAAATTAAAAAAAAGATTGATTTCATTTTTAACATATTTAAAAAGCGTAAAACAAATGTTAAAAAATAGGTACAAATAAAAAGAAGTAAATTAATTGTGTCATTTTTTTAAAAATTAATGTAATCTAAAACAGTGCTCAATTGTATTTCTTGATAAAACTTTACGAATTTGTTTTAAATTTATTGCACTAAACCATTTGTGGAAAATTGAACAACGTAATTTTTAATAAAACCAATCCAAAACACGCGTATTTTATCAACCATTTTAAACGATATAAAATTTACAACAAAAGGTTATCAGGTTATGTTGGTGGTAAGAATCCAACATTTTGTTAACATTTGTTTGTTTGTTAATGGTTAGCACGTTAATGTTAATGTAAATGTTAGGTTAATGTTGATTGTCGTTCCATATGATGTTTAGTTCAGTTATAGTACGTTAAGCAGTTTTTGCACGGTTTTTCAACAGAAAGATTAAGGGGCAATTTATAAACCTAGGCACATCAGAAATATTTAGGCACGTCAGGAACGAGCCCAGTACGCGTTTCTAAGCCTAAGCAAAGCCTAAAAACAATCTAAACTTCTCCACGCAGCTATTTTTTAAAGTTTAGGTTGTTTTTTAGGCTTCGCTTAGGCTTAGGAACGCGTACGCTAAAGCTCGTTTCTGACGTGCCTGACGTGCCTGTGTGCTTTATAAATTGCCCATTAAGGTGCTTCGAACAAACGCAATTTTCAACCAAACCGTAAATGTATATTATTTTTACGTGGAATTCATTCATAGGCAAAAACGTAA
Source organism: Microlaimidae sp. YZB2_3 (assembly GCA_030248175.1). Taxonomy (NCBI): domain Eukaryota; kingdom Metazoa; phylum Nematoda; class Chromadorea; order Desmodorida; family Microlaimidae; species Microlaimidae sp. YZB2_3. The sequence continues at coordinate 36,799 of JASAMX010030783.1, read as the reverse complement.
ACTAGTTAGTTAATTAAATGAATGAATGAATAAGCTTTATTTTGTATAAACCAGTATAAAATACAAATAACGTCATTAAAGAAATATTGGAATAGCATACATTGGAATAGCATACAAATAAAAGAAAATAAAAACATATAATGTACGTGTAAACCAAAAAAAGAAGCATTTATTTATTTAAAAGCAAATTTATTAAATCCTATTTATTTTGTAAAATTCAAATTACTGGATTATAAAAAAATAAAGGGAAGGATACACAGAGCCAAATGGCTACTTTGCATGTACTTATCAAACTTTGTATATTTTTTAAAAAAATATTTCTTTTATTTTGTTTTTAAAAATTTCAAACGATCCGGCATTTATAATTTCTTGTGACAAAATATTCCAGTATCTTGCAACTCTCAATGGATATGAATGGAAAAATATTTCATGTTTTGAAAAGTCAATTTAAGTTTTTTATTATGATCATTTCTACCAATATAATCACCCCATTGAAAAAATTATTCAAAATTTAAGTCATTTAAGTTATTAACAATCGAAAAACACAACTTTAAATCAAAATGAATCCTACGTTCCTCAAGGGATGGAAGACTTAGGTAATTTAATCGATCAGTGTAACAAAAATTACTGTCCAGCCCACATTTAGTAAACAATCGTCGAGTAAAACTACGTTGTACTTGCTCAATGCAATCTATATCCTTTAAAAGGTATGGTGACCAAACAGGAGTGGCGTACTCTAAAATAGGCCTTACATATGATTTGTATGCTTTTAATAAAGCATTTAGATTTTTTGTCTGAAAACAACGTAGAATTATGTTTAAAACTTTAAATGCGGATTTGGAAATGTTACTACAATGGTAAGAAAATTTAAGAGAATTTGAAACAAAAACACCAAGATCCCGCGCTTCTTTATCAACTTTTAATGGTTTTCCATTTAAAAAATAGGTATTTTTGGATTATTGTACCCCATATGAACAATACTACACTTATTTAAAGCGACTTGTAACTGCCATTTATTTTCCCAAATAATGAGTTTGTTAACACTTTTTTGCAAATTTATATTATTGTCGTTTTTTTGTCGAATATGATAAAGCTTAACATCGTCGGCAAAAAGCTTACACGTAACATTATGCAATTCTTTTGCTAAATCATTAATAAAAATCAAAAATAATAAAGGACCCAATACAAAGGGACACCGGAAAGTACTTTAGTAAAGGTGGAGCTGCTATCTTGGATAACAACTTTTTGTTTGCGATTAAGTAAAAATGCTGTAATCTAAGAAAGAAAATCGCCACAAATACAAAAGTACAACACAAAAGTATAGCTGGCAAGCCATCTGGTGTTTTGCTTTTCTTGGTTTTTTTTGTTTTTTTAAAGCTTTCAGCACAATTTCTTTTGTAAACTTTATATAAGACAAAGTCACTTTATCGTTAACTTGACTTAAAAATTTTTGATCAGTGCCATTATCTTTTGTAAAATTGTTACTAAAAACAGAATTTAAAATTTCGCATTTTACTTTTGAATCGTGATCCAAATCCCCGTTCGCTGTTTTAAGTGGTGGTATTTCATTGTTATTTTTTCGTAAATTCTTAACATATTGAAATAACTTGTTTTTATCATTGGCCTCAAGAATTTTTTTTTCTTTAGACTCCCTAAATTTGTTCACTTTTGTATTCTTTGTTTAATCTGTTATATTCCGCTTGATTTTTAGTCGAAAATTTAAAAAGCGCACAATGTAAATTACAAATTTTAACAATATAAATAAACGTATGTTTTATCCAATCATACAGAGGTCATTCAATTCAAGGCAAGTTTTTAGAACCTTTGCTAGTAATTCCCGGTAAACTACAAGGATTTGCAATGAGTCCCACGCTTTTCGCAATTTCTATAATGACATGGTGAACATGGTGTTAAGAATACTTACAGAGTAAATCTTTTTTGCGGTTAAGGATAAAATTTTTCATTGTGAAAAACTTAAAACAATATCGATTTGCATATTTCTCCATGACAATCAATCAAAAAGAAGCTAAAGGCAGAACGTGGAACAGGTTAAACATTCCAACGCCATAGAAAGAGTAAAGAAGTTATGTATTAGTATTAAAATCTATGTGTATATTTTAAATTGATTCTTTTAGTGTTTTAATTTTGAATTATTTATTGGTTATATTTTAGGGTTTTAAACTTTCTAAAACATTAAAAACAAGGAAGGAGTTTCAAAAAACAGGTGACATCAACTTTAATGGGACCTGCTAGCAAATTTCAAGTCTAAATAAAAAAGTTTGGAGGACACAGAAATCTTTTTATGAATTAGAAGTTCAGTTTTTATAAATGTGATATTTTTACATTTACACACATATCAAAACATCTCACAAAAAACTTACATGAAATTTAATTTAAACCAAAATGCATTTATAATTTAAATCAATAAAATTTATAGCTAAACAAAATTAAATATAAGGCCATAATTAGTGAGCGAATAATAATATTAAAACAAAAAATAATAACTATTCAATTTTAGAGATACAAATAATTTTTAAATGATTGGAAGGAGATATAATCTATTTGAATTATCTATTTAAGATATTTATAGTATTTGATAAGGTAAAAAGCTAATTATATTAATTCAGTAACCTTAAATTTTTCATATTTTTATCACAAAATTTATTCAAGGCAATTTTTTTGAGAAATTAAGTTTACTGTGTGGCGCTGGGTTTTCAATAGTTTTTAGATCTTGTTGGATATTTCTTGATCTTTTTCGATTCTCATCTCCACCGATATTTATAACTTCGACTTCTTGACCGACATTCACGCCATTCTGCAAAAAAGTTTTCCCTTTTTTTAACAACTTGAATCTCACGTAAGTGAGGTTTGGAAAATTCCTTGGTTATTATTGACTCCTATTTTTTTGTTGAAAACCCGCTCAAGAAAATATTTAAAGTACTATTCATTATATTAAACGTCAGGTACGCTGCGCGTAACATGTCCTCTTACAAACCAAACGACACTGTATCCAATTATTTAGTATAAGCTATACATAAACCAACGTTTTGCACATGAATCTACATTATAATTTTTGGCTATGTACATCATTCAGTGTTTTTACAGTTTTTACCAATTCATTTTAATAGTCTATTTAAACATAAGGGGTAGTACACAGTAAAGTTTGAGTACACATGAAGCCAAAAGTTGAAGAAAAATATGCGTAATACAATATGTAAAAACTAAATGCAAAATATAAAATTTATTGGACTTGTATTAATGTTTAATTTTGTACAAACAAATGTGAACATAAAAAATAAAATTACAATCATAACGGAGCACCTGCTACACAAGTAGTATTTTACCCAAGGTTTATCAGAAGCTTTAACGGTCGGTGAACGGCCTCACCATGGGAGTTCAGGAGTTCAATTCCCAATGAATTGTTTTTTTTTAATTTTTGTATCGGAACGTATTGTGTATTTAAATTTTTATGTAACATAGAATGTAATAAAAAAAGTTTCAGATTTTTTTTTGAATATTCTTTTAAAAATTAATAGATAGTTGATTGGTATTAATAAACGAGAAAGAGAACAGACATGCTAGTGTTAGCAAAAATCTATAATAAAGGAGAAATCAGACACTTAAAAAGGTCCCATATAAATGGGACCAATGGCACCGGTCCCATTTTAATGGGACCGTTCGTCTTTCATGTCCCATTTAATTAAGATTCCATTTAAATAAGACCCATTTAAATGGGATCCCATTTAAACGGGATCAGGTCTCATTTAAATGGGATTCCATTTAAATAGATATAGTTATACCCCAAAAAACTTACTACCTGGAAAACAACTATATTGAAAATGTAACTCAAGTCAGAGATCTATAGGGGTAATACTAAACCCGGTAAGGACGACTCTTGAACCTGCCTTCGGAAGACTGAAGGAAGGTAAGTTTTTCCCAACTCAGGCCTGTCCTTACTGGGTTAACAGTGACCTTAAATCAACAATTTACAATTTACAAATCACTGCGCTCAAACAGCTAGTAAGACGTACCATCGTGCTTCTTTATTGCTGCGCTGTTTTAAAAGCACAAATCTTTTTTTCCTGCTGTGAGCTTACAAAACGTACATAAACACACCTCTTGAAGCAAATACCTCAGTTTATAGCCCCCATTTAATCAGAGACATTGTTTACCTTGAAAAAGTACAAAAATATTTGATTTAGGGTCGATGGAGCCTTGGGAACTTGGAGCTGGAACTTGGAGCCAAAAATAGGGAACTTGGAGCCATAAGTTGGGAACTTGGAGCCGTAAGTAGGGAACTTGGAGCTAAAAATAAAAATCGCTAAAACGTGTACCTAAGCCTAAGCGAAACCTAAATTTTACCCCAAACCAATTTTTTCTGAAAGGCTCCAAGTTCCCATGGCTCGTGGCTCCAAGTTCCCAAAAATTTTCGATAGCTCCAAGTTCCCTGCTTGTGGCTCTAAAGACCCCGTACCAAATATTTTACAAGAGTCCTATTCTTTAAATGTAAATTACCGTATTTGGACTATAAATCGCGTTTAAAATTATTCTATCTCACAACCTTAGAATTGTGTAGGATTAAATTTGATTTATATTATGATTTATAATATAGTACATCAAAATGTTGATTTGAAATTTAGCAATTTGTTTACGTTTGAAAATAGTGGGCATATGTCAAGAGGCACTATTTATAAATAACAACGTTGTGAAAATTACAGTCTAAAATTTTGTAAAGTTATAGTCTAAAAAGTCTAAAAGATAGTCTAAACAGCGAGTGGTAAATTTATGGAACTCGCTCAGTAATACCTTAGTTAGATGTAATTCTCTAATTAAAAAAATTTATCCGAGCAATTGAGTTTCTTTAGGGACTCTGAATCGTAGTAATACAATTAAAACGCAAAATAAAACGTTTATTCTTGAAACCATAAATTAGAGCTTTTGAGTATAACTATAGTCATCATCAGTAATACATCTAAATAAATATAATATTTAAATACAATTAAAATCAAATAAATTACAGAAAAATATACAATAAACTTAGTAAAATAGACAAACGACACATAAATTTTAAAAATTTAAATAGATAAGTTAGATTTACAACAGAAAAAAAGAAAACAGAAAACTACAAATAAATATTAAAACGCGCAGATAAAAGCGGTAAATTACAGAGAAAATACAGATAAAACACACAATAGGATAAAAGAATAAACACAGATAAAAATGTAGAAAGGTGAAATAATTCTGAAACATCAAAAAACATAGTTACAGAAAAAAATAAGACAATACCTACAAAAAATTATTTTAAACTAAAACAAAGCCAAATCCATACTAGAAGTATTTTTATTAAGAACTGGTTTTACCAAAAATATAACCGCGGGAAACAAAAAAAATAAACCCACTGAAAAATCAGTACTTAGTTAAAAAATACAAACACTGTACACAAAATACAAACTTTTAGTATAGACATACAAAAATAAAATCCAAGGCAATACATAAATAGATTTTTTGTGTATTGTATTGGATTTTATTTTCGTATATCTATACTAAAAGTTTGTATATTGTGTATAGTTTAAAAACTAAGTAGTGGTTTTTAAGTAGGTTTATTTTTTTTTGTTTCCCGCGGTTGTGCCATTTTATGTGCAGTATATGCGCATATATGCGCATAAGATTGATAAAAAAGTACAGTGTGCTTCAAAATGCAGTGCGTTCGAGTTAGCATGCTATGATATGCGCAAAAACACTGCTACATTTTAAGCAGTGCCCATTTACACGACACATGCCTCAATAAGAGCAGTTGTTTTGCCATTTTATGCGCAAAACAATTAATGGCAGTGCTCAAAAAATGGAAATTGTTTCGCTTCTGAGATTGAGTGACATATTTTTCCTAATAATATTTAGTATTATATTTTTTTGGTTTTACTACTCTTATACAATAACTTTCTTTTAATTCAAGAGAAAACTCATTAGAAGCAGATATAATTATACTAGAATTATTAGTATAATAGTAAAACTATCATGGTAAACCTGAACTTGTACATGATAAAATATAGTCATAAACGTATGACTGTTTAGCTAGAAGAGAACGCCCCGTTTTGACTGAAATTTCAATGTGTTCTGAGGTTCTGGTGGCTTTATATCGGGCCGTTTGGCCGATGTAAGTGGAAGAACAGCCACTAGACTGAAATTTATATACCACCTGAGATCTCAGTCACATTGGAATTTTATTTTTAAAAGGGAAGCAAACAGACAGACGATTAGACGATTTATACAACCCTAAGACTAACCTGAGGTAAAATAGAATTAAATAATTTTCTACGTTTCTTACTACGACTTAGTGAGTTTATGCCAAGATAAGGTAAAACAATAACTACGGGTTTTTTCTCAGCAGATAAAATTATAGACGTTTTATTACTAAATATTTTAAACAAAAACCTCTTAATACAAGAATCAATAAAATACAAAGGGTAGCCATTCTTCATTAAAAACTGATTTAAAACTTGTAACTCAGAATGAAATTTAAAATAAAAACTACATAACATATAGGAACCTTGCACTGGAACTCGGTTTATACATGAAGTATGCAATATACATAAGCGTCACCATAATGGATAATTACCGTATCTCCTGCTTATTTTTCGCAGTATGCAGATCTACCGACCGAAAGCGCGCGAAATTTTGATCGGTTGATCTGCATACTACAAAAAATAAGTAAGAGATACGGTAATTATCCATTATAGTGACGCTTATGTATATTGCATACTTCTTGTATAAACCGAGTTCCAGTGCAAGGTGCGTATAAGACCTGTGCAACAAAGTTAAAACAAGACCGATTTTAAAACGTATAGGAATGAAACTATTAAAGTTTGATTACACACCACTAAAACTTGGATTCCTATAAATTGAAGTGCTGAAACAATTGTTTTCCTTAGAAACAGACATATCAAAAAAGGGTAAAACACCATTGCGCTCATTCTAAGTGGTGAACTTAATAGACTTATGTTGCAAATTTAGATACTCAAGGAATTTAGGCACGTGTGAATTAGACTTAAATAGATAAAACAATCATCCACATAACGGCGGTAAAAAAGAGACTTGAACTTTAACGGACAGTTATCTAACCATTTTGTTTCATGATAAGACAAAAAAATGGTGGCTAAAACTGGTCCTAAGGGGGATCCTACGGCCACATCATCTGTTTATTGATAAATATTGAATCCAAAAAGAAATATATTGTTTTGAACAGCCAACTAAATAAATGACAAAAAGTAATTTTTACAGGTAAAATCACTAGGACAGTTTTCAGTTCCAAACAAACTATATGTACAAATTTTTACAGTTTGTGTTAATGGAATGTTGGTAAAAAGGGATTTGATTTCAAAACTGGCCATGAGAATTTCATTAGATAAAACGTCCAAATTTCCTATATCTTTTGCAAATGAAAATGAATCTTTGATAGAATACTGGTCGGAGATAAAACTGGAACCAAAAACTTGGCTAAATTAAACGTAGCAGTGGAAGATAAAATAGGACGAGGAGGGCATTTTATGTACCTTTTGTCCATTTTATTAATTTTATTGCATATTTTTCTGTAATTTATTTGATTTCAATTGTATTTTAATATTATATTTATTTAGATGTATTACTAATGATGAGTATAGTATATTATACTCGAAAGCTCTAATTTATGGGGTCAAGAATAAACGTTTTATTTTACGTTTTAATTGCATTTACTAAAATTTAAAAGATTACTGATTACAGTTATTTTTGATGAATATTGTTCTATGTTTTAGGCGTTTATGTGCAGCGGAATATTGCCTTTACGCGCCTTTTGTCATGTTTGAAATTTTTTATTGACAATAAACATTTATCTTTTTATCTCTCTGAATGGAACCAAAAATCGAAGGTCCCATTTAAATGGAAACAGGTCCTATTTAAATGCGGCTTTTTTTTCTAAAAGCAGTTTGTTCCAAGTGTCTCATTTTTTCCTTATAATATATTTTGATGTTAGCACTGGATTTTTGATGTAGATATTTTATTTTTTATGTTTAATTTGTTTTGCTATGTATATTAAAATGGTTTTATTTTTAAACTCAAAAACCTCTAGGAAATATTGTTTTGCATTATTTTTTGTGGATTATTTTACGTAAATAATCTTCTGAAAAAATTTTTTTGAAAAAATACACTACCTAAGTATTTTGCAGAAATTTTCTATGTGCCACCAAAAACAGCCAGTGTAGGGCAGCTGACTTAAGTTAGTTTCGGTCAACTAAAAAAAATGGCTATAACTAATGCTAAGACGAAAAATAAAAATTTTTAAAGGTTGCAAATTCAGTTATAGGTATTAATTCCGGCGGCCACCGGATATTTTCTTTAGATCAGTAAGTAATTAAGTAAGCGAGTGTATATAATCTATATAATAATATATCTATATAATAATATGTATAATAATATATGTATATAATCTATATAATAAAATATGCATATAATATAATCTATATGATTTGAAATTACGAACAATAGATACAACTGACAACGGAAAATCGATTGATAATCACAATTTTGTGATCTGACAAATTCTGTGGTTAATCATGAAGTATATGCAAATTTTGTTTGAAACAGTTATAACTCGACCGAATAAAATCTATATGACTTGAAATTTAGAGCATGGATAGAACTTGTAACAGAGAATCGATTGGTAGCAATGTTTTTTTTTATTTAAATGGGATTTATAGTTAGCAAGCTTATACCGTGAAGCACAGCCAAAAACACGGGTGTTAAGTTTGCCGGTTTTTCAACGAACATATATACAACTGACATCGGAAAATCGATTGATTATCACGATTTTGTGCGGTCGATCATGACGTATATGCAAATTTTAAAGCTAATCTTAACGACCGTCGGTTACAAGACAAGTCTTCTACTAGTTTTTTCTGTTTGCAAACTTTTATAGTTATAAGCAAGACTTTAAATAATTATGTCAAAACCTTAAAAAACACAAGTTTTAATAACCTGTGTTTTTTGTTGAATTTTTTGGTGTGAAAAAATATTTCAACAAAAAATAGCTTTTGTTACAGCTACCTAACTTTAAAAAAAGCATAGTTCAAACATAGTCAGTTGGGAATTGAATTACTTCAACCCGCACAGACGTTTACCACGTAATTCTTATGACTGCATTCTTCCGCGAAAGGAAATAACCTGACATTTTTACTGTGTTTTAATTTACGTTACACAATTTTGTGAAGCATTGGTACTAGCGGCGGGTTGGGTGGGAAAACCTTATTGACACCGCTAAGAAAATAATCTGACTTTTTTTAATGTGTTTTTATATTATTCCTAGAAATTCCTCCAGGTCTATTCATAAATCAGTTCAGCCTACTAAATTATGGGTTAGGTAACTACACCCGTACACATAATCGTGCAAATCGTGTTAAAATTTTAAGAAAGCTAAAATTAACGGATTCTTAAATTGCTCAGTTAATTAGGATATCTAACTTAATTTCGGCCAGGCCTTAATTTCGGCCACCAATTTAAGGTGTTAGAAAATTGGTTTATTTTAAAAACACAAAAGAACTAGCATAAAAGTAACTGGATAAATGTTGAATAAAGTGTTTTTGCGAAAGTTTTTTATTTGAGTTATTCTGCATTATCAGCATTTTCCTACAAATAGTGAATTTTTTGTGATTTTCTGGATTTTTGCTTTATGTTTAAACTGCATTAAATTTAGAACGAAGCAATACATAACCTTAAAATAAATTCTATTTTAGGCTCAAAATTGTTAATTTTTATGTTTTGATATTTTTTTAAAAATCACTTTGCAATGTATTTAACTATCTGCGCATTTTAAGATTCCGTTATTTTTGGCCACCCTAAAATTAACGTGAAAGAACCTGTTTAACACGATTTGCACCATCATGTGTACGGGTGGGGTTACATAACACATAATTTACTAGGTTGTATTAAATTATGAATAGACCGGAACAAATTTCTCAAAAATAATAGAGAAACACATTAAAATAGTCAGGTTATTTTCTTGGCGGAGGGATGCAGTCATATAGTGAATATAGTAAATATCAATGTCAATGGAGTTTCCCCACCCAACCCACATCTTACCACGATATAAAGTATCAATGCTTCAAAAAGTTGTGAAAGCAAATTTAAACACAGTAAAAGTGTCAAGTTATTTCCTTTGGCAGAGGGATGAATTTAAAAGAATTACGTAGTAAACATCTGTGAGAGTAATCTGCTGGAGTAATCCAAATTCCAATTGACTAGGTTTGAACTATCAATAAACTGGTATAGGAATTTTTCAAGAAATATTGAAATGCAGCACAAAAAACTTAGGTTATTTTCTTGGCGGAGGAATGCAGTCAGATATGAAACATCAAAGATAGCCAACGGTTGGTGTGGAATTATACCACTCCTTAACCTTTTTAAAGGTCTTGTTTATCATTAAAGTAAATAAGTTTGGGTTATGTAATCGTTTTTTATGTTTTAGGTTTTTGTTTTTGTTTTTTTAAACCTAAAAGGTTGCCAAAATGAAGGCGAATTTTGTTTTTTTTTTGTTATTTTTAGTTTAAAATAAAAAAAACTTAATAAAGTTTTTACCAGGATTTCTTTAAAGTTTGCTGGCTGTAACAAAAACCATTTTATGTTGAAATATTTTTTTCACACCAAAAAAATTCAACAAAAAACACGTGTTATTGAAACTTGTGTTTTTTAAGGTTTTGACATAATTATTTAAAGTTTTGCTAATAGTCATAAAAGTTTGCAAACAGGAAAAAATTAAGTTATATGCCAAGAATAATACCTAAGGATAAATTTGCAACCTTTAAAAATATCTGTCGTTCGTTTTAGAAATAGTATAACCAGTTTTTTCTAGGTGGCCAAAGTTAATGGCACGCGTCTTATGGTTGAATTATATCTGGCTGACGCTGAAAATTAGAATGCAGACATGAGAGGACCAATTAAAATTGTGCGGTAATGTCGTTTTTTTTAAAACATAAGAACGCAGAACTTTTTTTAATTCCACCTTTTCACAAAATATATAAAAATTAACCAACTTTAGCCCTTAAAAATTTGTATTTAGGTTCTAAATTAAATAATTTGATAAATAATTATTAAAATACAGGTTTTAATCTTTGATATAAATCCGTTTTACTGAAAAATTTTGAATGTTTTTGTTGTTAAATAGTCGATTCAATACTGCAAATATCGCGGTCAGCTAGATTTTATTTGCCTATAACTTAAAAAACTATAACTACAAAAAAAGTTTAAACTTCCACTGATTTTGAAGTGTAACAGAAATTTAAATTTTGCACTGTAATAACAAAAATAGCTATCGTTTGATTTTTAGATCTGGCTAAATTTTATTTTTATATAATTTTTAAAAAAAATTTTTAAATCCTGGCTCGATTAAAAGAGCCAGAAAAAAATTATCCAAAAAAATTAAAAAAAAGTGGCCGAAATTAAGTCAGCAGCTACCCTAAACACATTGCAAAGTGGTTTTGAAGAAAATATAAAAACATGAAAAGTAACAATTTTGAGCTTTAAATAAAAATTATTTTAAGGTTATATGTTGCTTCGTTTTAAGGTTATATATTTAATGCAGTTTAAACACAAAGCAAACCTCCAAAAAATCACAAAAATTCACTTAACTAAAATGTTGCTAATGCAGAATTTACACGAATAAAACACTTTATTCAGTATTTATTCAGTTACTTTTGTGCTTGTTCATTTGTATTTTAAAAACAAGTCAATTTTCTAACACCCTAAATTGGTGGCCGAAATTAAAGCTCGGTCAAAATTAAGTCAGATATCCTACTTGAGTGTTTAGCTGTGTGCTTATTTGCACAAGATATATATTTTAAAAAAACCAACCACCAACTATTCTGTAAATTTATTTTTATATTGACATTTTTACAAAATTAAACATTAAGAACTACACTAATATAAATTTAATCAATTTTTTACTTTGCATTTAATATTTACACATTTATTTACACTGCTAAATTAATAAAAGTTTTTATTTAAATATTATTTTAATTTTAACTTTTGGCTTAATGCGTACTGGAACTTCACTGCGTAAAACACCTTATGTTGAAATAGTCTATTATAAAAATTAAAATAAAAAATAAACAGCAAAACAAATTTTTTTATTAAAAAGCCCGATTTTAAAATATTGTAAGTGATAAATTTGAAACACTGGCTAACATATTAAAATATTAAAAAAATATAACACAATAATAATAAAGAATATGTGACATCATATATTGCTAACACCTTGACTGCCCTAAATAGGACGCGTCTTATTAAGAGCGTACCCTTGTTAGGGCACTCGGATGCGCTAATTGGGTCCTGGTTTTTGACAGGATGGCCTTAATTAGGGCGTGTAATAGCTCTTCTAAGGGCGCACCCTAATAAGAGAGCGCTCTACTTAGAGCACGCCTTTGTTAGGGACATATAGCCTAATTGAGGCGTGCCCTAATTAGGACCTTTAAAAAAATCGATTACCAAGGAATAAAGGTTATATATGTCTGTTTTATGCACCACTAACATAGATGTGTTGGCTCATTGGTAGTGATTCGGACTTTACAAAACGGGTAACAAATGACGGGTCCCGCTGAAGTTTGTTTTCCGCGGACGGTGATATTTTTATTTTTATTTTTTTAAAGAAAATCGTCAATCTTATTTTTTGTTTTATTATTTTTCTTATAATTTAATATAAGGAGCCCACTAAAAAATCATTATTTATATTTGTTATTGTTTTTTCGAAATTATTTATCGCGATTCATACATCATACATAATAAAACAAAAATAAACTAACCTAAACAATTTTTAAAATGTTAATCCTTTTTGAATTTAAGCTAAATAATAATCAATCCTAAAACTTCTTTGTTTATTGTTAGTTTTGTAAAAATTAATAAATAAATATCTTTTACCAAGAATACATGAAAATTAATTAATAAAGAAAAGAAGAATGAGAAATGAAGAACAAATTATACGGGCTATGTGTGGATCCAACCTAAATGCATACGTATGCATATTTTTACATGCATACGTATGCATATTATATGCATACGTATGCATATTATATGCATACGTATGCATATAAAAAAGTTTTATGATGCATATGATATGCATACGTATCCAACTTTTATGCTTTAAAAAAAGTTTTAAAAAAATGCATAGGTATGCATATACTTTGCGGAAAAATGCATACGTATGCATAAAACTAAAAAAAAAATATGCATACGTATGCATTTCGGTTGAATCCACACATAGCCCGTATTATTTGTTCTTCATTTCTCATTCTTCTTTTCTTTATTAATTAATTTTCATGTATTCTTGCTTTTACTTGTTTTTTTAATAATTTGAGTTTCCTTTTGTATAAAATAAAATGGGAATAGTCTAAATTTAAAAAAAAATTTAGTGGGCGAAGTTTTATTATTATTATTATTAGGGTAACTGACTTAATTTCGGCCACGCCTTAATTTCGGCCACCAATTTAGGGTGTTAGAAAATTGGTTTATTTTTAAAACACAAAAGAACTAGCACAAAAGTAACTGGATTAATGTTGAAAATAATGTTTTTGCAAAAGTTTTTTATTTTTGTTATTCTACATTATCAACATTTTCATACAAAAATAAATTTTTTGTGATTTTCCTAATTTTTGCTTTGTGTTTAAACTGCATCAAATTTAGAACGAAGCAATATATAACCTTAAAATATCTTCTATTTAAGGCTCAAAGTTGTTAATTTTCATGTTATGATATTTTCTTCAAAATCATTTTGTAATGCGTTAAACTAACTGCGCATTTTAAGATTCCGTTAATTTCGGCCACCTGAAAATTTAGGTGAAAGAATCTGCCGTTTTTTGCTGTTTTTAAATAAATGTACTACCGTATTTATAAAGAATTTTTTTGCTCGTTTGACTTTGTTTTGACGTTTTTTAAGCCAAAAATAAAAATTGAACAAAAAATACAAATTATTAAAACTTGTTTTTTTAAAGTTTTGACATAATTATTTTAAGTTTTGCTAATAACTATTAAAGTTCGCAAACGGGAAAAATTAAGTTATATATACCAAGAACAATACCTAAGGGTAAATTTGCAACCTTTAGAAATTTTTATTGTTCGTTTTTTAAATAGTTATGGCCAGTTTTTTGTAGGTGGCCGAAATAAATGGCACGCGCCTTAACTTCGGCCACTTTAAAAAAAAGTTTAAACCTTCACTGATTTTTAAGTGTAACAGAAATATTAAAATTTCGCACTCGAATAACAAATATAGCTATTGTTTGGTTTTTAGGCCAAATTTTGGCTTGATTGAAAAAACCAGAAAAAACTTATTCAAAAAAATAATAAAAAAGGTGGCCGAAATTAAGTCAGTTACCCTAAGTAATATCCAGTCATACTATAGGTAAAATTGTCGTAGCTGCGACTCTTGTCTTTTTTTAAACGCCAATAATCGCTCAGAATTGTTTTTCGTCCACTAAATTGACTATAGGTAAATAAAATCTTGCTGACCGCGAGATATGAAGTATTGAATCGACTATTTAACAACAAAAACATTCAAATTTTTTTACTAAAATGGATTAATAACGAAGAATAAAAACTTTATTTTAATAATTATTTATTAAACTACTAAATTTGTAACCTAAATGCAAATTTAGGGCTAAAGGCTTAATTAAGGGCTAAAGTTAGTTAATTTTTGTATTTTTTGTAAAAAGATGGAATTAAAAAAATCAGCGTTCTTATTTGTGACTTTTTAAAAAAAAGTCATTACCGCACAATTTTAATTGGTCCCTTCATGTCTGCATTCTAGTTTTTAGCGTCAGCCAGATATAATTCCACCATAATTAGCGTAATAGTAGCAGAAACCGTGTCTATTCAACCATAATTAGCGTAATAGTAGCAGAAATTGTGTCTCGGCACTGGTCCAAGTTTTCTTTGGCGGTAAATTGGGGAATGCGTTTACATTCTTTCAGTATTAAAATAATTTTAGCACTCGCGTAACTTTTTTAACTCGCACGTGCGCTTGTTATCCTCGACGCGCAAGGACCAACGGCTGGAAGCGATTGAAATGGTTCACACCGTTAAATCGTTGCGTGAATTTAATATACGGTAGCAGGCAAAAAATAAACCACGCCTACGTACGCAGCTACTAGTATTTTACCTATAAACTTATCTCGGCAGTTCCTCAGGGCTCTGGGTCGAGACCATTATTGTTTTTACTTTATGTTAATGCCTTGTCAGATGTAATTCCAAAGACGATATCAAGTTGTATCAAGTTCATCAGTTTAATGAAAATAAAAAAAGTTCTCCAACGTTTCTTAAAGGTGCGGTGCGAAGCCAATTTTTTATCTTCGTTTTTGATAATTTTTTGTGAAAACCTTACCCCTTCCCCCAATAGTCCACAAAAGTTTTTTCAACAAAAAATCTCCCGTAGTTTAGGAGTTATGATCCCCACAAAATGGCGTTTTTGACAATTTTGTACATGAAAAACTATTCAATCGGTAAACAATTTAAGTTACAAATTATGCACTCAAAGAAAGCGGCTACTTTTTACTTTAATTTGATACCTTAATTGTTAAAATTGGTACAGTACTTGTCGAGATATTGCGTTTCCTGTAAAAAAACCCCAGACTTTTTCGCTAAAAAACAAAACGACCGCAGTGATTTGATGAAGTTTAATAAACATTTTTGCCGTCACTTCGTATTTGTAGCGAAAAAATTCAGGGTTTTGTACGAGGAACGCAATATTTTGAAAAATACAGTACCAATTTTAACAATCAAGGTATCAAATTAAAGTAAAAAATAATCGCTTTTTTTGAATGCATAAGTTGTAACTTAAATCGTTATACCCCTTGAGCAATCTTTCACTACAGGATTGTCGAAAAACGCCATTTTTGGGGGTCATAACGCCTAAACCACTGGAAATATTTTGTTGGAAAAAATTTTGTGGGCTATTGGAGACAGGGGTAAGGTTTTAACGAAAAATTATGAAAATTGAAAACAAAAATCGTTTGACTACGCACCGCACCTTTAAACTACGGGTGTCATTAGTACTAAAGCTAAGACTAAAGTGTTTTAGTACTAAAGGGTTTTTTGGGCTTAGTACTAAAGCTAAGGCGCGGCTTAACTGAAATTAGCTGGCAAAATCTCGGCAAAAGGTATGGACCCGGCAAAACGTTAGCTTTTGCCAAGAAAATGTCAAATCACTAAAAAAACCTTAAATGTTCGCACCAAACCAAAAACATGATTATTTAATAAAAATTGATACCAGTGAAAAAGGGAGGTAAGCCAGGGTCCACCTCGACCCTTTTAACCTTAATATTTTGGACCCCCCTAGACAAAAATAAAGTTCTCCTCAGAAAATTCTCTAATTTTTTAAACTGTCTCCCCTCCAGAATTTTGAATTTGACAGTTTTAAAGTTTTTTTTGAAAACCAGGTACACCCTGACCGTCTTCAAGATTTCAAAAATTTTCATCTTGGACCTACCCTTCTAGAAAGCTAGCGAATATGGAAGAACATCCTAGAACCTCTCTCCCAGAATTCAATATGCAATTTACCCCGAGTAATCAACCACCCCAAACTCTCCCCCTGCCTGCTAAGACAATGCTCACCTCACTTGAATATACTATTTTTCATCTAAAAGTAATATAAGTGAGTTATTTACACAATAATGCTAATTAAAAACATTAAAACGACTTTTGGTATCAAGGTATGCTGTGAGTATGGGGTTTTAGTTTTTTGTGTTTCTTATTTTGTTTAAGGATTAGAAAAGACGAATTTTTTTTTTGCTTTTTTGGGGTATTTTCTCAAGTTTCTAAATGCTTAATATTAAAATAATCTCATTTTTAATATTTCATAATAAAAATTTTCTGAGATTTATTGTGCAGTAAGCGTGGTTTGTTTTAATAAAAATCTTGGGTATATGTTTTGTTGCTTTATATATTCATTCCAAAAAAAAATTCTTGATAGTTAAACTTTCAAGATAAACACTGCAATATACGATGGTCAAAACCATCCCATTTCAACCGAAGTTGTTTAGTGTTAAAAAATATCTTCACAGAGTTAAAAAATTATAGAATCACTTTTAGTCAACTAGCGCTTAGGAAAAAAAGAGATCTCTCATTCATTGGATATCAATTTTTTTTCAAGCGCTAATTGGCTAAAACAGCTCTTCCCACAACCATTCTCACAAAGTAAAACATAATAATATGAAGTATCACAAATACTATCACGATATTCAAAACCCTCTAATTTGAAAGGAAATTGTTCAGTGTAAGACCTTCATAAAATTATGATCTAGAATCATTTTTAGCTAATTAGGGCTTGGGAAAAAAAGGATATCTTTCATTTATTGGAGATAGAATTTTTTCCAAAGCGCTAGTTGGCTAAAAATGATTCTAAAAGCTCCTCCCACAACCATTCCCACAGAGAAAAACATATATGACGTGATTACGAATACTATATGACATTTTGAGGGTCCTTAAAATCCTGACGTGATATGACATTTTGAGCGTCCTTAAAATCTTGACGTGTACAGTACAATACCAACTTTAAAACTATAAAAGTAACCCTAAAATAATATTTTTTTAAAAATAAAATTAAAATGTTATGCAATAAACGTTAAAAACGTCTTTAATGTTAAGTTGTTTACTGTAAGCTTAACAATGTAATGCTAAGAATTACCTTAAAACTGGGATAATATTTAAAATTTGGGAATATGTCCATATTTGACAGTTCGGCAAAAGCTAAGGCTAAAGTGCTTTAGTACTAAGCCTTTTTTGGGCTTAGTACTAAAGCTAAGGCTAAACGATTTTGGAACCTTTAGTACTAAAGCTAAAGCGTGGCTAAAACTAAATTTCCCGGCAATGCACACCCGTACTTTAAACAATGTTTTTCATTGGTCTTGTGGCAACTTTAAATTGCGATTCAAAAATGTTGCGTGGTTTACGTTGGAACAAAAAATTGTAAACTACCAATTTTTATTGGTGAAACTTCATTGGGAAATAAAAATAAAGTTCAATTTTTGGATATCATAGTATCTAATTCGTTAAAAACATCCGATCACTGCAAAACTATAGCTAAAAATGCTATTAAAATGTTGAATATAATGTTTCGCTGCTTTCAAACCAAAAACTATACAGCGTTACTTGCAGCATATACTGCATACATTAGACCGTTAATGAAGTACTGAATTCCGGTTTGGTCTCCATATTTAGGCAAACAAATCAATTGCATTGAAAAAGTACAACAAAATTTTACTCTAAGATTTTTTATCAAGTGTGGTTTTAACCATTATTTCAACTATTTTGAACGTACGCGCTTTCTTAATTTTAAGTCTCTTGAGGAACGTCGAATTAAGTTTGACTTATGTATGTGTTTTTGTATTGTAAATGGCGTTACCTTTATTTTCTTAAATTTGTATGATTGAATATTTGAATATAATAATTATATTATTTTGTATATTTCATGACTGTATATTTATACTTGTATAACAAATTATTTGATGTTTGTTTCAAAAACATTTTTTCTTTTATATTAATTTGCAAGGCATAAAGTTTTTTTATTCTATTCTAAGTAAATACTGAACAGTTGTTTTTTCAAGAAAACCGATTTTGTTATAGGGGCTCTAATTATTTAATTATATTTTGTATATTCCCGCATCACCTTATGTATTATTCTTATATTTAGACTATTTACATTTTGTTTTTTAATGAATTTTATTATTAAAAAAACTAAGAAACACAAAAAAACCAATTAAAATTGTGCGGTTATTTGGTTTTTATTATGAAGCAGCTTTTTTGTTAAATAGTGGATTAATTACTGCAAATTATTGAGGTCAACTAGATTTTATTTTCTTATAACCATGAACGAAGTCTTTATAAGATTTTAATTATTATTTATATCAAATTTACACAGGATTAACATTTAAAAATTTTTTAGAGGTTAATTTACTATTGTTATGTATAAAAAATAAAATTAACAATTTTCTGTAAAGAAAAATAAAAACAATTACGCGGGATTCAAACTTCAGCAGGACCTGTCACTCAACACCCGCTTAGTGGAGAGTTCAAATCACTAGCATTGAGCGAATCATGGGTGGCGCGGGAGCGCTACGGGATGATTTAGCCCCACAGCGCCGGGCCAACCATTATTAGAGAATGTGGATAAATTTTAAAATTCAGAACCTTTCTTCTTCTTTTTCTTCTTCTTTTTCTTCTTCTTCTTCATCTTATTATTTCAACGCTCAATTCTTAAAATCGATATTTCTTCTTTGTTACCGATTGATCAAAACTGAACATGGGCTCATTGGAAAGAAGCAAGAATTACGCAACTTTCTTATGGGCTACTTTTTTAATTTAGAACCTTGTTATCGATTTTTTGATCAAAATAACGAATTAAACAAATAGCAAAATAAACATTTCTGACCGCACAATAACAGCCTTTCGGCAACAATAAGGATGGTACAGAGCAGTCAACGGACAGCCCCTCATAGAAAATGGACTATAAAAGCCGAAGACGGTGCTCGATTTCTAATCGGTGGCCGGAAACCGCATCAGCTCCCAGCGCCATCTATTTCAACCACGCGGGAAACGTCAAAAACAACAAAGTAATTTTTTTTAATTTTTGCATTACTGAAGGAAAAAAAATAATTCTAATTTTTTTTTCAAAAAAAATCATCGCGAATATGGGAACGCCATGTGGCAGTTTAACCCCACAGAACCGCTCCAACTATAATTAGAAAACGTTGGGAAAATTTTGTAATTCATGTTCATCTTCTTCTATTTATTATTATTATTATTATTAAACTCAACAGCACTGTAGAAGCGACAAAAGGGTCGCGACAGCTGCCCCGCAGAATAATCATAAAAAAACTGAAATGCCCAAAAAACTGAATCAGTTCATTTTGTAATTTACATAACATGGGCCAAAATCCTATACAAAATCTCTAATATTTATTCTATATGAATATTTTAATATACAAACATAGGTAAAAAACATATATTGTGACAGAAAATTATTTTATCATGCTTTTCTAATATCTTTCTGCACAATAAATGACGTTTTCAGATATAAATTGTTATAGTTTTATTCTTTTTTTTTATTTTAACTAATTTAAGTATTTGGTAATGAATTTGAAATGAACTGCTGGCAGTAATCCAACAACATTCAGCGTTTTAGTCGTGTCGCTTCCCCTGGTGGCATTTGAGATTAATGTAATTATTATTATCATTATCATTATTATTATTATTATTATTATTATTATTATTATTATTATTATTATTATTATTATTATTATTATTATTATTATTATTATTATTATTATTATTATTATTATTATTATTATTATTATTATTATTATTATTATTATTATTATTATTATTATTATTATTATTATTATTATTATTATTATTATTATTATTATTATTATTATTATTATTATTATTATTATTATTATTATTATTATTATTATTATTATTATTATTATTATTATTATCATTATTATTATTATTATTACTATTATTATTATTACTATTATTATTACTATTACTATTATTACTATTACTCTATTATTATTATTATTATTATTACTATTATTATTATTAATAATATGAACATTATCTAACACTCATATCTTTAAATCCATATTTCTCATCGTTCATACGGCGATTTAGCCCCTCGGCACTGTACCAACTATAATCGCAACACGTGGATAAAATTTGTAATTTATATTTATCAACTTCTTTTTCTAAATTTTTTATTCCAAAAAATTTCAATCATCAGCGGAGCGGGAGCACCCACTGAGGTTTAGCCATATGTTTTGTTGCTTTCGTTGTTTTCGTTTTGTTGCCATATGTTTAGCCATATGCCATATGTTTAGCCATATGTTTACAGTTTTACTGCGGTTTAGCAATATTTAAATTTACAGTTGCTTTTTACACATGTAAATATAACCTTTTAATTTGAAAGGTGGCGATTTCGCGCTTGTTAAACATTGCTGTGAGTATGATTTTTTCAATTGACATTTCATTGGACTAAAAAAAATGCAACAGTGCTGTGTAATTAGCTCAACGTGTAAACAAATCATTATCATGGTAAATTTTTTTCAGTGGGCAGCTGGCCAAACAAAATGCGAATTACCTATTGTTCACGTAGAGTCCATTTCAGACTAAAGTTAAAATCCTTCAGGCTGAAATAAAGGGCGAAACCGCTCGCCGTCAGGAAGAAATAAAGAATGAGCACTCGAAAATAAAAATAATAAAAAAAGTTGCCAGAGATAATGTAACCAATTATTATTAAGTTGCGTCAGGTGTTTTTCTCCACGTGATATTTTCTTGAAGAACGAGTGGTTGCTTTACCGCCTAGCTATTTTCACCCTAATAGAATTTATCTTTAGTCCACATTTTTTTCTGTCTAAACATACGCGCGGGGAGAAATGGAGAAATCACCTCTTTTTTCTGCTCTACTCTTAGAGAATTTTTCAAGGCTATACAGCCATGTTCAACAACGCATAAAACAGACATAGATTATTTTTTTCTTTGGAAATCGATTTTTTTCCAAAAGCCCAACTAGAGCGTGCCTTAATTGGGGCCATAAGGCCCTAACAAGGGAGCGCCCTAATTGAAGCGGGGTCTTATTTGGGCATGCCTTAATAATTAGGACTAATAATTAGCGGGGTCCTATTACATACCCTAATTAGGGTCACACTTTTAGAAACGAGGTCCCAATTAGCACGTTCAAGTGCCCTAACTAGGGCACGCTCTTATTAAGGGGTGCCCTAGTTAGGGCAGTCAATGTGTCTGAACAGTATATGAAGTCACATATTTTCCTTTATTATTATGTTATATATTTTGATATAATGGAGTCCGCTATGAGCATTAATTAAACACTTAAAGATAATGTAAACCACAAATAGAAAAAATAGTTAAGTGCAAAAATTAAATATCTAATAATAATTAATCTGTGTATAATTAGCCATTTTTCTGGCGTTAAATCTTAAAATAATTTTTTAAATATTTTTAGAAAAACATTTTTTGGTGTTGATCCGTTTTTTACAAAGAACTTTGACAATTTTAAATTTATCATATTTTGCTGGGTGAGGTAACATCCTCTTTTGTAATGTTAATTTTGCAATTGTTAATTTTAATTTCGATGTTCCAGTTTTATCCGCTAACTAAAGAAACAAAAAGTTTAAAAAAATCAGTAAAACTTACTTCTTTTAATTTGTGCACAGCAACACAAGCAATAGGTATTTCTTCATAAGTCACAACAGATTTGTTATTTGCAACGTTAATAACAGTAAAATTGAATTTCAACAGCTCGCAGTTATAATGAAAACCTTTTTCTGCCATTTCGCTTTCTTTTTCCGGACAGCTGTTGCAGTGAGCTTCAGGAATAAGGGTCGGCACTCTCTATAAATATTTATTTTTATTTCTAAAATTATTTTTATGCACTGTTCAATGTTTTTGCTTAAAAAGGTTTTTAACCGAAAACGCCATGACCTTAACGTGAAAAAGACGGCTCTTGAAACTGCCTTCATCTGTAAGTTAGGAGACTAATGGGAGGCACCAAAATCTGCCTCTGATGCGGGCAGAACGCAAGACAGAGGCGGTAAAAGCGCTTTAAGCACAAGTAGGAAGCAGTTGGTAATACCAAAAATATATAATATACCAAAAAATGTGCAACTCCTATATAAAAAAGTGCGGAAACGTAGGCCATTATAATGAGCCTCTCCATTTAAATGACTCTCTCCACTATAATGGCATAGTAGCCATTTTAATTCGGCGAGTTAAAATGGAGAGGAAGCTATTATAATAGCCATTTATTGACTTAATTTCACTTCATATATACTCAGAAGTGTAATACTGTCCGGGCCGCAAAAGTTTTTGCGTGTTGGACAGTATAAAACCAACACGAGAAAATTCGTTCGGCCCGGACAGTATTACACCTGTTAGTATATATGAAGTGAAATTAAGTCAATAAATGGCTATTATAATAGCTTCCTCTCCATTTTAACTCGCCGAATTAAAATGCTACTATGCCATTATAGTGGAGAGTGTCATTTAAATGGAGAGGCTCATTATAATGGGGTCCGCTTCGTTTTAGTCCCGCTTCGTTTTAGTCCCGGAAAGAAATCACTGCGAGCTTCGTTTCAGTCCCGCTTCGTTTTAGTCCCGCTTCGTTTTAGTCCTGCTTTGTTTTAGTCCCGCTTCGTTTTAGTCCTGCTTCGTTTTAGTCCCGCTTCGTTTGAGTCCCGCTTCGTTTTAGTCCTGGCGGAAAATGCGTTCATAAACTATTTCCTGCTACGTTGTTTCGTTTCAATCCCGGAAAAAACGCTGCAAGCTTCATTTCAGTCTTGGCGAAAAATCCGCGGCGAAAAATCCGCGCAAGTCATTTTGCCGCAATATTTGGTTTTATACAAAGATCTTTGTACTACAATTTTCTAAGCTTATTTGATTCATTTTGCATTGATTTAAGAATTTTAGGATTTTTTCATTTATTTAAACTATTTTTAGTTTTTTAACCCGTTTAGTTTACTGTAATTAAAGGAACACTGTCACAAATCAAATTTCTATAACGCCCTAAATGGACTACTATAAATGGAACTATATAAATGGAATATAAATGGACTACCAGACTTGTGCACGGTCTGGAAATGCCCCCCCGTTTTATTGGAGGATTTGCCCCCCTCCCCCGTTTTATTGCCCCCCCACGCCAAAAAAATGAAAAAGTACCCTAAAATTATGACGCCATTTTTGACCTATGATGACGCCATCCTCGCAATTTTTTTGCAGTTTTTAGCCTATTTCAATGTATTTTAAGCCATTTTAGACCTATTTTTACCTTAGTTTCACTTTTTTTGTCCCTTTTTTCTCTTTTCCCTTCTTTTTTCTCTTTTTTTCTCCTTTTTTTTCTTTCCCCCCTGCTTGCCCCCCCGTTTTATTGCCCCCCCGTTTCAAAAAAGTTGCCCCCCCGTGCTTCCCCCCCTTTTGGAAATGCCCCCCCCCCCCCCCGTTTAAACCCCGGGGGGGGGGGCAGTGCACAGGTCTGCGTCTGGATTACTATAACGCCCTAAATTTCTATGGGCAAATAAAAACAAGAAGCTTTTTATAATTTTTTTGGGCACATTAATTAAATTTAATTCAAAAGCCTTCTTTTTGAACATACGCTAGTTATTTATTACACACGTGTTACGTAATAAATAGCATCCGGGGATTAAGAAAACAAAAACAACAGCTGGCTGTGCCTACTGAACTTTAGGCGAGTAAATCGATTTTTTTAATTATGCAAATATTTTGCACAAAAAGACAGCACGCAAGAAAATGATACAAGTTGATAAATGTATTTTCCGCCAGGACTAAAACGAAGCGGGACTAAAACGAAGCGGGACTAAAACGAGGCGGGACTAAAACGAAGCGGGACTAAAACGAAGCGGGTCTAAAACGAAGCGGGACTGAAACGAAGCTCGCAGTGATTTTTTTCCGGGACTCAAACGAAGCGGGACTAAAAAGTAGCAGATTCATTATAATGGCCTACGTTTCCGCACTTTTTTATATAGGAGTTGCACATTTTTTGGTATATTATATATTTTTGGTAATACCTCCTATGTTAAAGTATATACATGTTGGCAAGCAGTTAGGAGACAGCTAAACTGCCTCAGACATTTGATATGGCAAATATCTTCCTGTGTAATCTCAGGGACGTCTGTGTCACAATGTATTTACTTGAAAAGAATTTTAGGATTTTATTTAATATTTAATATAAATAACATAAAATTAGTAATGATTATTGATATAAAATTATTCTATTTATGTCAGAATATATTCGTTTGAATGTTGATTTTCTTATAAACTTTCTATTAGGTACAGTGTGGGGGATATTTAAATTCGTGAAGTAACTTGAAAAATCAAAAATAAAACTTTGGAGTTTAATAACTGTTTATTTTTGAAATTCATAGGATTATGTGGCGGAAAATACGGGGTAGGGTTTATAATTTTTTGTTTTTATTGCTAAACACTAAGTTGTCATTCTTCCCAGCTTTCAAATGCGCACTTCGTCACATTCAAATTACAGTAATCGCGCCGTTCGCCGCGCGTGCAAATAAAACCATTTCAAGCAGCAATTTATCCTCCACACTCAAAAATTCATATTGACATGGATTTGGTACTAAAACCATTTAATTATTAATCGTGTGTCATTAACATATTGTATTTTAAAGACTTATTTTTTAAAAAAAAGTTTTTATAACCCCCTTAAGCTTTTTATGTATATTTAGTAGATCTTTTTTTTGAAACTAATAGAAAAATGTTTAAATCGATGGGAAAATTGTTTAGATCATATATAGGCGCTTATATTGCTATTTTTAATAAATTTTCTTAAAAAAAATTATTTTTGGGGTTATTTGAAACGGCGGGTAATTTGGAACCAACACAACGTATCGCAATTTAGTGTCTTATTTTTTACTTGTTTAATGCTTTAATACTTTTAATGTTTAAACAATAATGTAACTAACAATTTTAACACATTTTCATAAAAAAAATACCTCAATTTTAAATGATTTTAAGACATATATGAAAAAAATAATCAAATACACATTTTTTTGTTTTGCTGCTTTTTGTTGGTATTTTTACAGATTTTGGCTTTATATTAAATACACTTCAATTGTCTCAAGTACCCGCAGTAATTGTTTTTTAAATCCGTTGTTGTAAAATATGATTAAATATCGGATTTTTGATGGTTGTTTTAAAAATTCAACACTGGTGTAATTTTAAACAGATATATTTTTTAATTTTTTTTACCTTTTTAACTGTAGTAACTACACAATTAATGACTATGGCAATCAATAGTACTAATAACCCTCGAATTTTTTAAAAAAATTGTTAAAAACGCTTCAGGGACTCAAAAATTATAAACAGTTCTTGAGTAGTGTATCAAATAAATATGTAAATTTAAACATCATAAGAAAACACTCAAGACTGTATTTAGTTAGTTAATCGTGCACCCAGTTGTCGAGAATAGTACGAAAATTTAGTGCGAATTGCCATTTAAATAACCCGGTAAGACGGCTTTTGAACCTTCCTTGAAAAGACTGGAGGCAGGTAAAACTGCATCGGAGGCAGAATGGAGGCAGGGTGGAGGAAGGTAGGAGGCAGGGTGGAGGCAGATAAAACTGCCTCGGAGCCAGGTGACCCTGCCTTCTATTTTGAAGCATACAAATTCGGAGGCAGGTAAGAGGTCGCTATAACTGCTCGGAGGCAGACAGGCAGGTAGGGCAGAATGCCTAAAATAAAGATTAATTACTAACAAGACTTAACCCTTCTGGCAAAAAAATATTATTTTTGTAGACATAATTATATTGAATGAAAGCTTTTAGCTGGTGGGAGCCAAATTTTTACAGTAAATAAAAATACAGTCGATAAAACTCTTATTCCAATAATATCTATAGCAACCTTTTGGCAATATCAAATCATCATCTTCAGGCAGTTTTATAATACATACGGCAGTTAAAGCAATGAAAACATAAAACATAAGGAATCCCAAGAAATGGTACATAACACAAAAAATAATATAAAACACATATAATATGACAAACTTTGAAAATAAAATATTTTAAAGTTTTTTTAAAAATTTTTTTATGAGACTATTAATAAAAAATTGAAATGATAAAGAAAAGGAATAAACTTTTTGGAAATAAAACATTAGAATTATAATTTAAAACAACAAGTTTTGAGAAAAAAAATTGTCAAAGTCAAAGTCAAGGTCTTTATTCTAGAAAAAAACATCCAGCATGGAAATACAAAATACAAATTCACCCTGGTCAAAATCTATTGTTATAAATGGAAGGAATTCCCTGTGCATCAAAAGACACCGCGCGCATAAAGGGACGCCCGCATTTATGTCTAATAACGCGCCCGCGCCTTTCTAATAACCCGCCCGTGGGGCATTCTTTTAGCCATATTCGCACCTTCATTTTGAAGCCCTGTTTTGCCGCTGCTCTTCCAACAACCTATCCCACGGAGCAAAACATATATGACGTGATCACGAATAATATATGACATTTTAAAGCTAAAAAATTCTGAGGTGTTTGCGAACCTACCACGGCCGCCAAGCAGATCAAAAACATCCAGAAAATGACTAAAAGGCTTTAAAAAATAAACACCAAATTGAGCCATACGCAAATTCAGTAAAGTTAACATTAGTATAGTGAATAAATTAATCAATATTATCCGAGTAAATAATTTATAAACAAAAATTTTAATGCAGTTTTTTATACTGTTTAATTTGCATGCGATACCTACATATAGCGCTTACAAAGATATATTACAGAAGAAAAACAAAAAAAAAATTAAATCATGGTATGATTTTTAAGTTTCATTTAACTAATAAGTTAAGCGTTTTTTTTAAAAGAGCTTAGTGAATCTGCTAAAATTTGGTTTTGAGACAGTGCACTCCATTTACCCACAACTCT
Source organism: Microlaimidae sp. YZB2_3 (assembly GCA_030248175.1). NCBI lineage: Eukaryota > Metazoa > Nematoda > Chromadorea > Desmodorida > Microlaimidae > Microlaimidae sp. YZB2_3. The sequence goes on along the minus strand of JASAMX010030783.1, from coordinate 9,320 downwards.
ATTACAGAAAAAGAACTTTTGTACATTTATTCTTTTTTTACACTTTAAGTTTAAAAGAATGACATCTTGTAGGATTTAGAATTTAATTGAAAAAAAAGCTTGGATCTAGATTTGTTTTGTTGTTTAAAATTTTGTATTACTCTGATAAGCCCATAATGTTTCTTCGCTTTTAGAGCTTTTTAAGGTTTAAAAAAACTAAGTCATCTTCATAGGATCTATATTTTATTTTACATCTTTTAAATATTCTTTTTGTGAATACGTTAAACATTTTCAATTAATTTTATGTCTTGTTGAAGAAAAGGATTCCTAACAACACTCGCATACTCTAAAGTAGGTCTTACATAAGTAGTAAAAGTTCTCACTTAATTTTTTATTGAGTTAGAGTTTAATACTAAGGAACGCGTAAAAAATAAGCTATAGGGGATAAGATATATTGAAACAATTAAAACGATTGTGAAAAAAAGAAGTTTATGAAACACTCAAAAATTTTTTGCAAAATTTATAATTTTAAAACGTTTCGTTAATAAAAGGGTTAAAATTTTTGTAAAAGTTGTTATTATTGAACACGGCAAATTTTATAAAATAAAATAAAAAGTAGAAAACAGTTAAAAGCTAGAGAAGTAAAAAAAAATATTTGAGAGGAAAAAATGTGTAAGGGAGGGAAAAAAAACAACAAAAAAAAACATATAAGGAATTTGGGAGGAGTTAATCGTGAAAAGTAGTGTTAAAAAAGTTGAAGGGGTAAAGTATATATGGCCGAGTTGGTCCGGAGTGGGGGATTAACACCCCAAATTAGGGGGGGAAGGGGTTAAAATCGGAGAAACGCAAAATACCCATTTCGTTTTTTTGCTGGAGTGCATTTTACTCATATTGTTTTTTGATTTTAAAGAAAAAATAGGTAAAAAACGCTAATTTTAGGTCAAAAAGTCTTTTTTATTGCATATTTGTGCTTTTTTATTGTTTAAAACCTTCATTTTGAACTCAAAACTTAAGTCTTGGAGGCTGTTAGAAGTCATTTTAAAAATATTTTTTTCTTAATTCTTCCAAAATTAGGGGGTTAACTTTTTCTCCCCCACTTCTGAGTGGGAGCGAGGGGGGGGGAGAGTTAAACCCCTTCCCAGAATTTGAAGGGGGGGTTAACTTCTCCCAACAACACCCCCCTGTGCCCATGTATGGGGTAAAGATGCAACATTTTTGTTAAGCACAGGTTTTTTTGGGCGATATGAATACTTTCTTTACATAACAGATGGAACCCATTGTTAGCATGGTACAACACAAAGAAGTCATTTGGGGAGGCATTGTACCCACATTCAAGAATATGGTCCAATACCGCTGATTTTTCTTTACGCACGGTAGTTCGATTATTTAAAGAACTCCTCCCGAGATGCTCAAATATTCTAGTGGTAAAATCGCGGACAGATTTGCCCGTAGAGACAATAGTGCAAGCACCGCACGTAAATTGGTATACCACGTCAGATATTAAGCGGCTCCGGATTCTATCTTTTACCTAAACTACCAATAGGACAAGAAGTATTAAAAACGATTTTACAATTAATCTAAGGTAAAGTCTTAAAAAGTAATCTAAGCCGGTGTCGAGTTTGAATTGAAAGAGCACCGAGAAAGGGTAAACTAAGCACCAGAGGACACGACGGGACGCGAAAAACTTTGATTTGAAAGACTTTGAAAGACTGATTTCTCAACTTTGGCTGGTAGTGAAAAACTTTGTCAAAAAAGGCTTAATAGATTTGTCAAGAAAACACTCTGCGGATAAGCGTTTAATTTAAAAATAGATTTGAGTTTCTCAAATTCTTGATGAATTTGGTTCATTGTGCTGGAAATGAAGTAAGCCCAAAATAACAAAGTGTAAAACAATTCGATTTTGTAGGTTTCAGGAATAAAACTGAAAAAATTAGTGTAAAGTCCACTGAAAGTTGGCTTGCGATATATAGATGTTAAAAACTTGTTGTTAATTTTTTTAACATTAATGTCCGAAAAAGTTTAAAAGTTCTGTTTGTCTTTTTCAGCTGTAAATTTGATAGAATTGTGTTGTTGGTTCATGTAATCTTTAAATTTTTTTTCATAATCGTTTTAATTGTTTCATTATATATTATCTCTTATAGTTTGTTACCCGTTTCTTAGTGTTAATGTATTATTTTTTTAAAACTCATTGTTTTAAATTTTATGTCAAATGTTTTATTCCCAAAAAATATATTCCTTTTCTTCATCATTTCAATCTTTCATTAATAGTTTCATACAAAATTAAAAAAAAACTTTTTTTAAAAATATTCATATATATGTTTTAAATTATTTTTTGTGTTATGTACCATTCCTTGCGATTTTTTGTGTTTTATATTTTCATTGCTTTAAATACCGTATTTTTTATAGAAGTGCCTGAAGATGGTGATTTGATATCGCCGAAACGTTGCTATAAACATGATTGGAATTATTATATTAATTTTCCCATTTTTAGATTTTAAGACATCATAAAATGGAAATAATTTGCCAAGTAATAATTCAAATCGTTTTTTTTATTTTGATTATTTTGTTTTATAAATAAATAAACATTTTTAAACTCTCCTTTCAAGAAAATAACATCTCGAATATTACATTACAGCATAATGTAAACTTAATTTGAGTCCTGAAAGATGAATATTTCATACTTAGAATCCTACTTGTATCAAAAATTTTTAAAAACAAAATCTAAAGCTGTTTTGATATATAACAAACTTATAAAAGAAAAATAAATATATTTTTGTTCCAGTTTAAAAAAAACATTGAATCGATCAAAGTCAAATAAGAAATAATTTCCATATGGTCTGGTTTAATTTGCATGGCAATAGAGAATCACGAGGGTTAATTCAATGTACAGAAAGGTCTCAAGAAGATTTAAAAATAATTTGTATATGAAGTTGGTTCACGAGGGTTAATTCAATGTACAGAAAGGTCTCAAGAAGATTTAAAAATAATTTGTATATGAAGTTGGTTAACGAAAAAAACACAGTCACAAAATACACAAAAATAACATAAGCATGAAAAAAATTTATCAAAAAATACCTTGTTGTGCCTAATTTTTCTTTTTTATTTCTTCCAGTTTTATACAAATTATTTTTAATTCTTCTCGAGAGCTTTGTGTACATGAAATTAACTGTCGTGAATTCTCCATGGTCGGCGCGCAAACGATTGGCCGTTTCGTATGATGTTCAGTTTAGTAAAAAGGCGTTTAGTAGTTTTTGCACGGTTTTCCACGAAAATAATAAGACGATTCAACAATTACAAACGCACTTTCCACATTCCAGTATCTCTTATGTGACTTTGTTCGATTAATATTTTATTTTAACTATAGTTTTTTATTATTATATTTTTATATTTTAAACAAAAACTAAAACAAAACTTTAAATAAAAAGTAATTGTTTGTGATTTTTAAGACTAAAAAGTGCATCTGAAAGGCAGAAAAAGGACACCAAAGGCTCTCTATACATAAGAGTACAGCACGAAACAGTACTTCAAAACATACATGGGCCAATTGGTACACAGTAAGTTGGGGGGGTTAAACCAGGAATTAGGGGAGGGGGTTAAATTCGGAGAAACGCAAAATCCCCATATCGTTTTTTTTTCTGGAGTGCATTTTACCCTATATCGTTTTTCGATTTAAAAGGAAAAATAGGTAAAAGACGCTAATTTTAGATCAAAGAGCCCTTTTTATTGCATTTTTGAGCTTTTTATTGCTTAAAATATTATTTTTGAACTCAAAACTTAAGTTTGGAGGCAGTTAGAAGTCATTTTCAAAGACTTTTTTTCTTCATTTTTCCAAAATTGGGGGGGTTAACTTTTTCTCCCCCCCTCACTTCTGAGGGGGGGGGGGGCTTAATTCCCCCTTCTCAGAATTTGGGGGGGGGTTAACCCCCCCCCCCAACCCCCCCCCCCCGTGCCCATGTATGCTTGGGAATGGTACAGGACTTCGCAAAAGAGTACGCACGAAGCAGTACTGGAAGAACAGAAGTGCGGCACAAAAAAGAGTATGGACACAAAAGAGTACCGAGATATTGCGTGCAGGAACTAGCAGATTTTAGTTATTCAAATGAAAATTGGCATACTTAAGAAATCAGTATATGCTTATTAAAGTATAATTTTTGGTCCGTGGTAGTGTTGGTAAGTATTTTTGTTTCATTTATTTTTCTGTCATGATTAGGTGTGTAAAGAAGTAAACAAACAAACACACAAACGGTTAAGAAGTAAACACGCACAAACGGTGTATAAAAATTATCATGCAGTAAAACATGGGTTTCATCCTGCAATTTATTTAATTTTAATTTAATTTTAAAAGGTTTATGTTATTTTAGCCACTTTTTACAATTATTTTTTTTGTTTTTATCATTGTTTAGAAGTTTTGAGTCTACAAAAAAGAAGAAAAATTAAAGTGTTGCTCTTTTAAATTATATGTTAAAATACTTTTGAAAATAAACTGGGGCTCCGTGTTTATAAAGGTGCTGCAAGGCTCCAAAAAGACCCGGCGTTCCGGAGCTCCACATGAAACATGTCTATTTGTTATAGGCCCAAATCAATCATTTATTACTACCCTAATTAAAAAAATATAGTCAATAAATTGTGAAGTTAAACATGCTTCTTTGTTTGTGTAACACATGTTTGTTTTATGATTCATACAAAACAAATGAGAAAGTTAGGGTTTTTAAATTCTGCTATAGGTTTTAAAGGTGTAGTATACTAAATAATGGTGTATTTTTTATTGCTGTTTAATTAATACTAATCGATGCATCATCATGGAGTCAAAAATTGTATTACACGAAAAACTAATTTTGCGAAGGTTTAACGAGTTTTTAAAAAAATACCGTTGGTTATTTTCAATGTTGTTTTATATATTTTTTTTCAATCAGAAAACAGTTCTATAGAACAGATATTAACAAAATTTAATATGATTAATTGCTATAAGGTACTAAAAAGCTTAAATTTTATATTTATTTTAATTATGAAAAGTATTAAATGAATAAGGCCATTTTACAAACATTATATTCCGAAAATGATGTTTGGTGTTTGGTTTATGGTGTGTTTTAGAATATTTTTATAATTACAGAATTGTATAACTTAAAAAAGTGAAATGTCTTTTTTTATATGAATTTCGCTTTTTGAAAAAGCAAAACATAAATATAGCAATCTGATAATAACAGAATAACAGCAATCAAAAAACACACAATTAACACGCGCCAATTGTAAAAAAACAAATTAATTTTTTTAAGAATGGCATTATTCATTTAATACTTTTTAGGATTGAAGCAAATTTTAAATTTAAGCTTTTTGGTATTCTAGCATAAATTGTATTAGTTTATAATATCTGCTGCGGTGCAATGTTTTCTTTTTTGGCGAGTTTCCGACTTTGATGGGTTAGCTGCTGCAGTACTGGAGAAGGCGACCGGATATAAAAAGAAAAGTTTATTAACTGAATAAGAATCACAAAACCGCACCTTTTATATCGGCGGATTTTACAAAAACCAAAAAGGAATTAATAAATAACACTAAATAAGCCAAACGGCGACAGAGTTTTTTCAACAAAAAGAAGACGCAGAAATATGATTTTATTAATTACCTGTACTGTTTATTGAAACTGTTTTTCGCTTTCCATGTTTTTCACAAAGCTAAATCAGTAACAATCTCAGGGTTTTTTTTAAAGAAAACACTAATATTTAGGGAAATCATTTGATAAAATCAAAATAAATCAGGATGTAAAAATAAAGTTAACAACATGACGCCTGTTTTTTTATGTTTTCATAACAAAACTTTTTGCAGTGAAGAAGGCATTGTTCCAGGATAAAATGATAAAAAATTCCTATTTTGGTCTTTTTTAAATGGTCTAAAGGTAAAAAACTGTTACAAGGTTTGAAACGCAGAATAAAGTTTGGTCAAAAAATATTCGAAATCGAAGAGAAAAACCTTTTACCGCATTTTTAAGTGTTTATTCTAACACATATTCTTTTTATAGAAAATTTAATTTTTTTAAAACAAGGTGCAAAACCAAAAGATAAAACCATGGGTAAAACATTATGCAATTTATCAAAAAATCTTTAAGTCCTGTATAAAGAGTGGTGTCCATATAAGCCATTGCATAAAATGCCTTTTAAATAGTTTTTAAAATTACACATTTCTTCGAGTTATGTCATCATAATGACCTATTTTTGATTAATTCGCGTGAATTTAAATAGATATTTATTTACGTGAATTTAGGTAAATTGAATTGTTCCATTATTAAATTAAAATAGACTCTTTATTATAACTGGCGTGAATTAACAGAAGAATATGATTTTAAAATAAAAAATGTCATTTAAATGGACTGAAATAATGTTGTTATAATCGCATATTATAATAAGGCTTCTTATTCAGGATTTAAACATCTTTTGGTAAAGTATAATAAATTTTTAAATTTTTATTGTCAGGCTCACAATTAAGCTAATTAGCCTGGGCTAATTGTGAGCTTGAGCCTGAGATTTATTGTGAGCTTGAGCTTGAGCTTAGTACTCACAATTAAATATATGTGAGTACCAATTGGTATTGAGCATTTGTGAGCAGCTCAATGCATCCCTACCTATAATACATTTTTTTCAGATGCTTTTTTTCTCATTGTGACAAAAAAATAGCCACATGAATTAGTATACTGCACCTTTAAATTTGATTTTAATTAAATATTTATTTTTTGCTTAATAAACCTTTTTTTGCTTTTTGGTGTCTCTCGGGTTATTGGGTTGGGTAGTGTCAAAGTTTCATCCTTCCAAGTGCGAACATTTTAAATTTCTGATATTGTAATAATTTTTTGTTTTTCTTTTTTTTATTGGTATCAAAAATTTAAAAAATATTTCTGGCCTATAAAATTTAAATCTTATAGTCAAACTTGTGATTTTTGGAATACGAAAAATTTTGTTTGTTTTTTTTTTCTGAAAGCAATTTGTTACTGTTATTTAAAATTTTGTTAGGAATTAGTGATCTTTAACGTATAGCGACAGTTTTTAACAAACTAGGTATCAAGGTAAGTTTGGGATCCTATCGAGGTTTTTATAAACATTGGTTGTGATAAAAATTATTGTCCCTGTAACATAAACAGAAACAAATAAAAAAGCCATTAGTTTGCGCAGAGGGGTACACTTATCGCTATCAAAAACCCGTTGAGTCTACACCTGGTACTGATAGGTACCATTGCTCCGACAGTAGGTGTGGAGTTGAAGTTTGGATAAGTTGGAGTTATCACAAAGCAAATATATAAAGCAAATAAAAATATTTCGTAAAATTAAGCAAATAAAAATATTTCGTAAAAAAAAAACTCTCAAACCATTTTATATCCAGTTTAGCAACTTTAATAACTTTGTACTGAATTTTATGGACCAAACCTACTTTGAAACTTTTTTTATAGTTAAAATTGCAAATTTAAAATTTTTCTGAGCAACATTATAAATAATTTTAAAAGAAATTTATATGTATCAGACATATGCTTGTTTTTTTTCTTTTTATTGTGTGTTTTTATGTAAAATTATAAATGTTTGGCTTAAATTCTTGTTTGATAACTTGTTGTTTTTGTTTTTTTTGAAAATCGACTAATAAAAAATTATGAGTTGAAAATTAAAAAGTCATGTATAGCATGACAGATGTATGCAAATCTGCTTTTTAACTTTTATTTTCAGATGAAATTTATGTTAATTACAATTAAAAAAAACAAATGTTGCTTTAAAATATTCCGTAAAAAATGCTCAAACCATTTTATATCCTGTTTAGAAAAAGAGCTGTTTGTCTGTCTGATTGTGTATGCTATGCTTCCGTTTAAATAAATAAATAAATATAAAATAATGTATAGAATATTTTGTCAAGACTGTTTTGTAAATTAATTTTTTTCTAAACTTATAAAAACTTCATAAACATATTCCTAAAAAAATAACTTAAAACATTTTCAAGTGAAATATGTTTGAAATCGTTGAGTTAAGCATAAGAAACCTTGAAGCAACATGAGCCAACTGCGCATGGTAGGAAGGAACATTAGTAATGAAGCATAATTTGTTTTCTACGATTTTTTTAATTTTTTTAAAATAACTTAGTTTTACAGGAAAAACCCACGGCTTAGCTACCAGTACATATTAAAAAAGTCAAAAAAATATTAAAAATCAAAAAAGGGTGAAAACTTTACCTGCCGTAATCGCGGTCACAACTATATATATTCAAATTAAACAGCTCAAGGGGCTCACAGTGCCGCTAACACTCACTATCTGGGGTGGCGCGGGAGCGCCACGGGGCGATTTAGCCCCGTGGCGCCGCGCCAACCATAATTAGAGAACGTGGGTAAATTTTGAAATTCAGAACCTTCTTCTTCTTCTTATTATTATTATTATTCCAACGCTCCATTCTTAAAAACGATATTCCTCATTCGTTACTGATTAATCGGAAAATAAACATGGGCTCATTAGAAAGAAGGAATTACGCAACTTTCTTAGGAAGCACTTTTTTCATTTCCGTCCTTGTTTTTTCAATTTTATGATCAAAATAAAAAATTTAAAAAATAGACAAATAAAAAACTCCCAACCGCACAATCACGGCCTTTTGACAACAATAAGGATTGTACAGAGCAGACAACCAACATCCCCTCATAAAAACCGCACAAAAATAGCAGACCGGTTTTAATTGGTGGAAGAAACGGCACCAGTTCCCAGCGCCATCTGCTTCAACCGCGCCCCAAACGGCAAAAACAACCCAGTACTTTTTTTAATTCTTGCATTACTGATGACAAAATTAATTCAAAGTTTTATTTATTAAAAAATAATAATAAGCGTCGGTGGGGGAGCGCCACGCGCCGGTAATCATCGGTGGTGCGGGGTGCTAACTGCAATTTAACCCACGGCACCGCGCCAACTATACTTAAAGAACGTGAGTCAATTTTTTTATTCATGTTCGTCATCTTTTTGTATCATTATTATTATTTTTACTTTAAAAATTATCATGAAATAATTGGCGCACGGCATCGCGCCAACTATATTATGAGGACGTTAGGTAAACTTTGTCTGGAGCGCAACTGCACCGCACTAACTGTATAATTAAACAACGTGGGTTAATTTTGTAATTTAAATTCATCTTCTTCTTATTATTATTTTTTATTTTATCTCGGCAACGGAATGATTATAAACATATGTCATTGCGCAGCGAAAACTATAGTTTATTAGGCTCTTTTTTAATTTAATTCAATAAAATAATAATACACCTTGAAAAATGCTCTAAGAATAGAGGAGGAAAAAAGGGGCGATTTGTTCCCGGCGTATGTTTTGACAAAAAAGATGTAG
>JASAMX010030782.1:0-68119 GCA_030248175.1 Microlaimidae sp. YZB2_3 | reverse complement strand
TCACGCTACTCGCTCACAATTTTTAAACTTGCTTAAGTTTGCCGCGACAAATAAATTCCTACACTTCGTGTTGTCGTGAATAAAATGGCAATATCGCAATAACTACTGCAAAAATTTTAACAATCAAAGCATCAAAAGAAAGTAGGAAGTAACCGCTTTCTTTAAATGAATTATTTTAAACTTAAATTTTAATATTCATTGAACACTCTTTCAAGTATTCAGAATCATTAAAAAACAACGCATTTTTGGAGGATCATATCTCTTAAACCACTGGAGATATTTTGTTGGCTATTGGTGGAAAGAATAAAGTTTTAGAAAATCATCAAAATTGAAGACATAAGGTTTGACTCCCTACCTCCCTTTTAAAACCAGACACCTTAGAGTTTCGATATATATTAAATATAATAAAAATATTTAAAAATAAGAATTTCGATAGTTTTCCGTTTTTCTTAAGATTTTTTAAATGTGAAGAAAATCTTTTTAATCAAATGTTAAAGAAAATAAAATTCAGATTTTGCAATTTTCAAATTTGGCACTCCCAGCAGTCCAACTCCCCGTGCATTTAAAGTAAAGCTCGTTTATAGTAAAGGAGTGTTTTTGGGATCTACAAAAATATACTTTTGCTCCAATATTTTGGGTATTCAGTATTATTATTCATTATTATATTTATTCTCCAAAATAAGGAAGTATATTTTTGGAAAAAATTCTCTAAAAATAGTGCAAGAAAAACAGCCGATTTTCCCCCAGGCATATTTTTAGACAAAAACGATGTTGACTAGTATGAGGTGGACACATTTGGACTATAGGAAATAAGTATCTGGTTTGTGCATTTACCCACTGAATAAAAAAAATTGTACCATTATAAAAATAATTTGTTTATACGATAACTATAGTACAAAAATGATGCGGACTGGCGACAAAACTCGAAATTAGAAATGTTATATGTCCATAACAGAGGTTAGAAAAAACTTTTCTATGGAACCGAAATTGCTTGCATGTGCACAGATTTTAACTCCTTAGTTTGAAGTCTTTAAATGTTCTGCTAGAGTTTTTGCAGCGCGTTATGTCAAAAAAAGTGAATGCGCTTCCATTAAACTAAACAAATTTCAGGATATACAGCTAAGAAATTTTTATGTTTTATACATTTGGTTGTTTTTAAAATAATATCTTGTTGTAATTTTCAGACTTCTTTTGCCTAAAATTTTTAAAACTTTTATTTGTCAGGATATTTATGTTTCAGTTATTAACCTTTGATTTTTATTTTGATAAAAAGTTAAAACCAAAAACCATAATTTTTAATTCTTGTACTTATATTTTATGCATTTTTGCCGTTCTTAAAATTTTGTGCAAAATTATGAAATGAACTGCGTATATTTTTTGATAGATGATATGACGATCTATCTAAATATACGCAATTCAATCCACAACTTTGCGCGTGGCAAAAATAACAACTGGTGGTTGAAATTAAGGGTAGCCGAATTTAAGTCGGTTACCCTGATTTATTATAGCTACCAAAATATTATATTTTTAATTTTCAACGAGCCTCTATCAAACTAATATAATTATTACTTGCTCTGCAATGAAAATTACAAAAAAATACCGATTACATTGTTTTAGAATTCACGTGATTTTCTTCTTATTTTCTAAATATTTAAGAATACAAATTTTATTAAATTTGGTGATATATATCGTCGTCACTACAGCAAAATGAGCCACACTCATTATAAAATACATGTGACTGTGACTTATTCTTTAGGTAATAGCGTACTACTAGAAATCTAAAATAAGTCGCAGTCGCATATATTTTATACAAATTGTGGCTCATTTTGCCATAGTAACCACGATACGTAAAAGGGTGCTTGTACCATTTTTATTCCTTAGTTTTTTGTAAATTTAGAAACAAAAATATCATTTACATCCATCTGGTAAATATTATCAGTATTATCGACGTTTTAGTTGGTTTATGTTATTTTAATGCATTTTTGCATATATTAGTCCCTTTAATGTGTTAATTTTGATACCTTAACGATTTTTTACTTTAAAATAAAAATTTCGAGAACTGAAAAAACACAAAATAAACATTAGAAATTTTACAAACTGCTTTGGAAAAAACACAAATATCCTCCATTCGAAAAGCGAGTATGAATTATGTAAAAACTACAAACAAGTTTGAAAAAACATTGCAAATTACCATGCATATATTTTTACAAAATTTAGAGTAATTTTTGCAAAATAGACTAATTACCACTCTGGTTCTACTGAGTTTGAAAAGTTTACCAAGTATTTTTTGAAAAAAATTACAAAAAAGGTTAAGAGAGTATGGGAGCATAGCTTAGACTCTTGGCTATCTTTTGAAAATGTTAGGGAAAAATGTTTTTCGATAAAGTTATCATAACAGCCGATGCGGTGAAAAAAACCTGGTCCAAAAAAAACAAAACTTTTTTATTAGTACGAGATAAGAAACGCCGCTTATTATGCTGTTAAAACATACTTTTCTTAATTTTTTCTGAAAGTTTGAGCGAAATCAGCTCGCCCAAATTTTTTTATAATGCGTTGAATGTGCGCGGTTTTCGCGATTTTTCGCGAATTTTTGCCACGTTAATACACTGTCCGAATTATATATTTTCTTTTGCTTCCTGCTCAAAGTGTGTACAATATTGATCGTATTGTTATATATTAAATGTCCGCCAATTTTTATTCCTTATTTTTGACCTAAAAATTTTTTTGGGGGTTGACCCCCCGGGGGCTAGGGGGGGGGGCCAAACACGAATACCGAAAACTTTTTTCAATTTTTTTTTTCAAAACCATCAAAAATGCAAAATTTATCACATATGACGAATTTTGATATATGGTTTGAGTAAAAAACCTAATATTAAACTTACAATAACCTGTCAAAAATGACGAATTTGAAATTTGGAGGGATTCGAAGCCCGTATGCTGGCAGCAGCAAACCTTTCAATTAAAAAGTTTTACAAGAATAATAAACTTTAAAAGATTAGTTTTTTTTAATTTATTTTGATTTAAAGTATTAGAAAATAGAAAACACTTAAAAAAGAGCATTTTTTAGCTGCGATGTTTGGCAATTTTGTAGTAAGATTTTAACTTTAAAAATATGTTTTTCTAACAAAATAACCTGGAGAAGGTCGAAAAAAATAAACTTTTAAGGCTTATTTTTTTGGAAAAGTTTTTAATTTTAAGGTTTGCTGCTGCCAGCATACGGGCTTGGAATTCTTCCAAATTTCAAATTCCTCATTTTTGACAGCTTATTGTAAGCTTAATATTAGGTTTTTTTACACAAACAATATATCAAAATTCGTCATATGTGATAAATTTTACACTTTCGATGGTTTTGAAAAAAAAAATTTTGAAAAAAGTTTTCGGCATTCGTGTTTGCCCCCCCTAGCCCCCGGGGGGTCAACCCCCCCCCAAAAAAAAAATTTTTAGATCAAAAGTAAGGAATAAAAATTGGCGGACATTTAATATATAACAATACGATCAATATCGTACACACTTCGAGCAGGAAGCAAAAGAAAATATATAATTCGGACAGTGTATTAACGTGGCGAAAATTCGCGAAAAATCGCGAAAACCGCGCACATTCAATGCACTATAAAAAAAATTGAGCGAGCTGATTTTGCTCAAACTTTCAGAAAAAACTCAGAAAAGTATGTTTTAACAGCATACTAAGCGGCGTTTTTTATCTCCTACTAATAAAAAAGTTTTTTTTTTTTTGAGACCAGGTTTTTTCACCGCATCGGCTGTAGTGATGACGTCATCGAAAAACATTTTTTCCTAATATTTTCAAAAGATAGCCAAGAGTCTAAGCTATGGCCCTATATATGTCCCGCACATATTCTAAACTCCGTTATGGATATGTAACGTTTCAAATTTCGAGTTTTGTCGCCAGTCCGCATCATTTTTGTATAGACTATAATTCGACATCAAAGTCTTAGTTTCCTAAAGTCTGATGCAATATAAATTTAAAAAAACCATATTCACAACATCTTTGACAAACGCGAAATTGCCACTGTTTTAAATTTATATTTTAACACGTAATATAACCTTGTATTATAGAAAATGACGATTTCGCGCTTGTCAAAGATCGTTGTGAGTATGATTTTTCCATTGTTATTGCGTCAGATTATACAAAAACTAAAGTTTTTTGTGCAATTAGTTGACCGTATAAGCAAATTTCTTCTATATTAAATATACCTCGAGAAGTATTATTATTATTATGAAAGCGCACGTTTACTAAAATAATAACATAATTTTTATATAAGTTTTGAAATTTTTTGTGGTGAAAGAAAAGATTGCGTGATTTTTTAAATTTAGCGCACCTGCGGTCGGTCCCTTGATTATAATTCACAAACTAAACTTATAGGTTAAAGTAAAGGGTGTTTTTCAAAACAGTATGAGTTTTTGATTTAGAAAAAAAATTAAAAAAAAAAACATTTTTCGCTTTTTTGGCTTGGTAAAGTTTTTCTTTAGAATTATGACAAAAAACACATATATTAAACCTTTTTGGCGTGGACAAAAGTCTCAACATTGAAAATTATTATTTACTGTTTTACTAAGTTTTCTTTAAAATATTCTTTGAAGTCTTTTTATTTTGTGCAAGACTGTTTATTGTGGAAAACACCCGTTAAGAAAACGTTCGGTCATAACAATGTATTTTTTTCATATAGCAATCGAAATAAAAACAACGTTTTTTTAGCAAAAGGCATAGATAATGCTCAGTTTTCTTTGTACAAATGTATACAAAAAGTGTTTAGCAAGTTCTGTAGTAATTTTTGCAAATAAAATCATCTTTAAACGTTGTTTTTGAGTTTAAAACAATAAATAAGGCACGTTTTGTTAAAAAACTAAATAGACTAAAGCTAAAGTCATTCAGGCTGAAATTAAGGGCGTAACCACTCTCCGCTAGGAAGAAATAAACAATAAACCTATGAGGGAGAAAAATTTTAAAAAAAGCTTTCAGCTGTTATGTAACCAATTATTATTTAGTTGCGTCATGTGTTTCTCTGCACGTGATATTTTCTCAAAAAACGAATGGTTACTTTACCACTCATCTATTTTCACCCTGATAGAATTCATCTTTAGTTTAGGACATGCTAATATTTTTGCGAGACTAATTAAAAAAATCAAAAACAAACTAGTACTAGGACTAGGACTACGCAAAATTTTTGGCCTTTAACTATTACTATACTGGTTAACGTTTGGGGTAACTAGTACTAGACTAGACTAGACTGGATAAAAAAATCCTGGACTACCTTTATCACTAACTATGTACCAATTTAAATGAAGCCTTGGTAGTCTTTTTTAGATTGTTGGACAGAAAGAACCTGTAAAAGGGCTGAATCTATTTTTTTAATTTTACTTTTTGGAAGTAAACTATAAACCCAATTAAAATATACACAAAAACTTTCAGAAAAATAGCTTTACTTTAGGTACTATATTTGTGTTGGATATATTAAAATGATGTCAATAATAGAAATTTCAAAATAATCAAACTAAACTTTACTTAATAACAAAAACATACTGTTCTTTTAATTCCAAAATATACATATCTATTTAAAGATGTTTTATTATTGCAGAACTCTATAAAATTAAAATTCTAAACATTAAGACATTACATAAAAATGTAATTTGTTCGCCCTTACAAGCATCCATTACTAAAAAAAAAAATTTACATTCACTTTTATTTATCGTAATTTAGCGTAATAAATGAATAACAGTTCGAAAACACTTCGGTTAAAATATTTTTGATTTTTAACTAAAAACTATTAGTTCTATTTCATAAATTGACCATAAAACACCATACTTTAATGATCAGCCGGATGATTTTAAAAACAAAAGAAAAAGAAATTTTCGGGCTTTAAATTCATTTTAAAATTTAAATATATGGGGAAAAAACCAGTTATTTACAAATTGTTTGAATTTGTATTAAACTTAACACGTTAAAAAAGGCGAAACTATAAAAAATTAAAATTCTAAATTGAGCTTCACTTTAAAAATTAATTGTTTGTTAAACAATTTTATGGTTATTCCTCAAAAGCATTCTTACTAAGGAAAACAATTTACATTCACTTTGATGATTTTAATTAAAAACTATTAGTTATATTTCATAAATTGAGCGAAAAAAAATATATTTCGTTGGTCAGTCAGACGATTTAAAAAAAAATTTTCGGGCATTAAATTCATTTTAAAGTTTAAATATATTGTACAAAACCAGTTTTTCACAAATTGCTTATATTTTTTGTATTAAACTTAACGCATTTTTAAAAAACGCGAATTTTATAAAATTTAAATCCTAAATTAAACATTCATATAAAAAATTAATTTTTGTTAAAAAATTTTATGGTTTTTCCTCAAAAACATCCTTACTTAGGAAAACAATTTAGATTCACTTTGATTTAACGTAATTAGAAGTAATAAATCAATAGCAGATAAACAATATTTCGGTTAAAATAGCCTTTTTTACTTTGACTAAAAACTATTATATAGTTCAATTTCATAAATTGAGCATAAAACATCCTACTTCGTTGGTCAGTCCGGCGTTTTTAGAAAAGAAAAAAAATTATCGGGGTTTCCAACAATAAAATTTAAATATGTGAGAGAAACCAGTTTATTTGCAAATAGTAGATACTTGTATTAAACTTAACGTGTTTTAAACAGCGTAGACATTTTTTAATATAGAGCAATACAGACCTGTGCACGGTCTTGAAATGCCCCCCCCCCCGTTTTATTGGAGGATTGGCCCCCCCGTTTTATTGCCCCCCCCCGCCAAAAAATGAAAAAGTACCCTAAAATTATGACGCCACTTTTGACCTATGATGACGCCATCATCGCGAATTTTTTGCAGTTTTTAGCCTATTTCAATGTATTTTAAGCTATTTTAGACCTATTTTTACCTTATTTTCGCTTTTTTTTGTCCCTTTTTTCTCTTTTCCCTTCTTCTTTTCTTCTTTTTTTCTCTTTTCTTTTTTTTCTTTTTTATTTCCCCCCTGCTTGCCCCCCCGTTTCAAAAAAGTTGCTCCCCGTGACCCCCCATTTCGGAATTGCCCCCCAGTTTTAACCCCCGGGGGGGGCAGTGCACAGGTCTGGCAATATGTTTTCTCAAGACATTGATTTTATTAAAGTTCCTGCATACTTTTAGGGTAATTTAGAGTTTTAAATATAAATAAATGTATTTTTATAATTTTAGAAGCTGCTAATAGTGGGCGTAGTTTAATTTTTTTTGCTATTTTAATTCTAAACACTTTTATTTTCTCTGGTGCCAAACAATCTTAATGTTTTTTTAGTTTATATATTTATTCTTAAAATATCCATGATTAAAGAAATTGTTGTGTGTCTAAACGAACGTAGAACTTCAAATAATAAAGACTTAATATAAAAAAAATTTGGTGGACTGTCTCAAATGAAAAAGAAAAAAATATTATATCAAAAACCGAAACAAAGTTTTGAAAAAACTGTATATTAAAGCTACAATTTATTTTAAAATTTTTCCACGTTCTCTAATAATGATTGGCGCGCTGTGGCGCTCCTGCGCCATCCATGGAAAGTAATATCTCATTTTTTTACAAAACATACATATAATTTGTATAAACGATTTTTTAAGTAGTTTAAGCAAAATTACTACTTAAATGTGCCCGAAAAATAAATTTACTTTTTATTTTTACAAACTAATAAAATAATGTATTTACTATTAAAAACTGCTCACAAGTTAGTAAAATTTGCTTGATTTTCGAGACAAATAGGAAGTTTCAACATACGAAAATCCGAGAGAAAATCCGAGTAAGAGTAAAAGTAATTAAAATTTTAAAATTCGAGTAAGAGTAAAAGTAAGTAAAATTTAAAAGTCGAGTAAAAGTAAAAGCAATCCAAAATCCGCTACTTTTGTTAGTTTAAGTAAAATCAACTTTTAACAACACTAATGTTTATTTATTAGTGCAGTAATTTTTTCCCGTATTTAGGAATAGACCTGTGCACTGCCCCAGTAATTTTCCCCCGTATTTAGGAATAGACCTGTGCACTGCCCCCGGGATATTATTGAAGGGGGGCAATTCCAAAACGGGGGGAGTGCGGGGGGGCAACTTTTTTGAAACGGGGGGCAATAAAACGGGGGGCAAGCAGTGGGAAAAGAAAAAAAAGAGAAAAAAGGAGAAAAAAAGAAGGAAAAAGTGAAAAAAGGGACAAAAAAGCGGAAATATGGTAAAAATAGGTTTCAAATAGCTTAAAATGCATTGAAATTGAAATTTTTAGCCTATAAACGACGATATGTACAAAATATTCGGAATCTTTAGAAACAGAGTTTGTTGCAACCTCTTATGTATTTTTCATGTTTTCCCAGTAAATGAAAAATTGATCTCATCGTATGTGGATAAATTTTAATGTAAATAAACTTTTTTATAGTTAAAGCAAGTTTTACCCACAAACTATAAAGAAATGAGCCATTGGTAGAAAAAATAAATTGTATTCACAGACCTGTGCACGTTCTGGAAATGCCCCCCGCTTTATTGAAGGATTTCCCCCCCCCCCGTTTTATTGCCCCCCCCGCCAAAAAATGAAAAAGTACCCTAAAATTATGGCGCCATTTTTGACATATAATGACGCCATCATCGCGAATTTTTTGCAGTTTTTAGCTTATTAAAGTTATACAGGAGAGGCCGTTGCAATTCACAACCAGTCGACAACAATTGTCAACCGTTGTTGTTTTTAAGGGTTAGAGTCAAAATACTAGATTTTATCTGAAGATTTTTTTATTTCCTGTTTTACTTTACTTGAAAACCTATTAAAAAACTTACTGTTCTAGTGCCACAAGCTCTGTTTTCAGCCTTTTACGTGTATTTCGCTGATCTTGGAGTCCGGATTTGTTTGTGGTGTAATTTTTAACTTCTTCAAGCGGTAATGACCGTAATTGACCCAAATTTGGATTTGCCGGGGCCGGGGCCGGGGTAGAAAAATTTGCCCCGCCCGGGGCCGGTGCCGCGGCCGGGGCAGGCGAAAAATTAAGCAGAATTCGTAATTTTGGTCATTATTTTCAAATAAAAATTAACATTTTTACTGTTAATTATTTGGTTTATGTAATGAATAGTCACATTTTAGAATTTAAGTACTTTGTGAGTAAAAAAAAACTTATTTTTTATTACACAAAAGTTTTTTTTCTAAGCAGAACAAAATTTTTATTTTTATATTTCAATTTTTTAAACCTAAATTATTATTTTATTTACATAATATATGTACATTTTCACATAATTATTAGCAGTATATTCTTGTTTATAGCAATATTATACTTAATCGCAAACCATTTATGTTATTTTTAAAAAATGCTTTACAAATAGAACAAACCATTTACGTTACTTAAAGAATGCTTTGCAAATAGAGGAGGAATTAAAATACTTACAAGGAGTATGTTTTGATTAGTAAAGCAAAACGTGGTAAAGAAACTAAAATCAAAACTGGGTACAAGTAACAAAAATATTTCACAATAACAAAATCTCTTCATATTAAAATATTTTTAATTAAATATGTTGGTACCTAATTGGCCGTAAAAGTTAAGAATACTAGTCTTGCTTGAATGTTATTTTAAAGAAGAACATTTACTCGAATTTCATTTGCACACCACTATTTAACATTTCTAGTTTAAACATATAAAAAGGATTAAAACGCACCTTTTTATTTTAAAAAATAAGATCATTTTTAAAATTTTATTGTCAATTTTTGTAAATTAAAAAAACACTCTTTTTAAGTTGTAAAAAGTAAAATATTATATTGCGAGTACATGAGACTACTCGCTTTCTAGCTGTTTCAAGTTGATTGTTTTAATGATTTTAATCAAATTATTTAATTTTAGCCAAAAATTATAAAATTAACGTCACGTAAACTTTTTCAATGTAATTATTTTCGTGATTTTGCACTACTTTTTATAATTTTTCGAGATTTATCAAAAACATAATATAACCCAAAAAATTTTTGATTATACACTAGGTTTTTGAATAAAATTATGCAAGAAAAAAATGCAACATTTTAAACGTACGCGACTTTCTGTGCATATACCACTGATTTCTTGCGAAGAGATTGTTTTGCAGTCAATAATTGTTTTTTCATGTAGCGCATTTACTTGCAAAAGTGGAAGAAAATTTGCAATATGCACTGCAAAACGCTAACACTGTTAAAAATTGGTGCACCCAAAAATAGCAGAAAATGGCGGGTTTTCAGTATTAAACTCGCACAAGAGTGCTAGTTTCAAGCAAAATATTTTATTTAAAAATTAGTATTATTCTTATTTAGCATTATGCGAAAACTTTTTTTCAAATTAAATATAAACAGTTCATTATTAACTTTTTGTTTTAAAAATTCACGTTTGGTGTCTTTTGGCTGGATACAAAATATTGGGTTCAAAAAAACCGGACTGACTACGCAGGTTTTATTTAAAATTTTATGAATACTATTTTATGAATACATTTCGTTTGGCCAGCTGCTCACTAAATAAAAATTTCCACCATATGATAATGATTTGTTTATACATTGATCTAATCACACAGCACTGTTGCATTTTTTCTTAGTTTGATGAAATGTCAATTGAAAAAATCATACTCACAGCAATCTTTGAAAAGCGCGAAATCGCCACTTTTTCAATTAGAAGGTTATATTTGTATGTGTAAGAAACAACTATAAATTTGAAAAAGTGGCGATTTTGCGCTTGTCAAAGATTGCTGTGAGTATGATTTTTTCAATTGATATTTCATCAAACTAAGAAAAAATGTAACAGTGTTGTGTGATTAGATCAATGTATAAACAAATCAATATCATATGGTAGAAATTTTTATTTAGTGAGCAGCTGGCCAAACGAAATGCAAATTTCCTATAGTTCACATAATGTCCATCTCAGACTAGTCCACATCTTTTCTGTCTGAACATACGGCCGGAGAAAAATCGCCCCTTTTTCCTGCTTTATTCTTAGAGCATTTTTCAAGGCTAGTCTACCACTTTTTTGAATTAAATTTAAAAAATAGCCTAATAAACTATGTTTTAGCTGCGCAATGACATATATGTTTATAATCATTCCGTTGCCGAGATATACTTTTTTAAATAAAAGATAATAAGAAGAAGAAGATGAATTTAAATTACAAAATTTACCCACGTTGTTTAATTATAGTTAGTGCGGTGCAGTTGCGCTCCAGACTTAGTTTACTTACGTTCTCTAAATATAGTTGGCGAGATGCCGTGCGCCAAATAATAAGAAGATGATGAACATGAATTACAAAATTTACTCACGTTCTCTAAGTATAGTTGGCGCGGCGCCGTGGGTTTAATTGCAGTATGGCACCCCGCACCACCGATAATTACCGGCGCGTGGCGCTCCCGCGCCACCGACGCTTATTATTATTTTTTAATAAATAAAACTTTGAATTAATTTTGTCATCAGTAATACAAGAATTAAAAAAAGTATTCTGTTATTTTCGACGTTTTCCGCGCGGCTGAAACAGATGGCGCTAGGAACTGGTTCCGTTTCTGCCACCAATTAAAACTGGTCTGCTTTTTTTGTGCGGTTTTTATGAGGGGATGTTGGTTGTCTGCTCTGTATTGTTGCCAAAAGGCTGTTATTGTGCGGTTGGGAGTTTTTATTTGTCTATTTTTTTAATTTTTTTTATTTTGATCAATAAATCGATAACAAGAACCTAAATGAAAAAAGTGCTTCATAAGAAAGTTGCGTAATTCCTTCTTCTTTCTAATGAGCCCATATTTATGTTTGATCAATCAGTAACGAATGAGGAATATCGCTTTTAAGGATGGAGCGTTGGAATAATAATAATAATAAGAAGAAGAAGAAGAAGAAGAAGAAGGTTCTGAATTTCAAAATTTACCCACGTTCTCTAATAATGGTTGGCGCGGCGCCACTGGGCTAAATCGCCCCGTGGCGCTCCCGCGCCACCCATGATAATCGAATTTAATCATCATTTTCTGCTAATTTTTTGCACAAAGCGATTTAGTAAAATAGTCTTAGAAAAAACGAGTTTTTTGGTGTACGAAATATCGCTGTGCGAGAAAAGTTTTATTGAGTGCTCAGAAAATAGCTTGCGCGTTAAAAGTCACAAGTGCAACATTTCTTGTAAAATTTATAGGCAAATAAAATCTGGCTGACCGCGATATTTGCAGTGTTGAATCGACTATTTAACAACAAAAACATTTAAAATTTTTCACTAAAGCTGATTAATGACAATGATTAAAAACTGTATTTTAATAATTATTTATCAAATTACTTATTTTGTAACCTAAATGAAAATTTTTTAAGGGCTAAAGTTGGTTAATTTTTGTATATTTTGTGAAAAGGTGGAATTTAAAAAAATC
Organism: Microlaimidae sp. YZB2_3; assembly: GCA_030248175.1. Classification (NCBI taxonomy): domain Eukaryota; kingdom Metazoa; phylum Nematoda; class Chromadorea; order Desmodorida; family Microlaimidae; species Microlaimidae sp. YZB2_3. The sequence goes on along the minus strand of JASAMX010030782.1, from coordinate 55,768 downwards.
TGCGTTCTTATTTGTTTTAATAAAAAAAAACGTCATTACCGCACAATTTTAATTGGTCCCCTCATGTCTGCAATCTAATTTTCAGCGTCAGCCAGATATAATTCAACCATAGGTAAAAAATTCCCTGTCTAGCCGAAAATCCTCTTGTTTTATATATTTTTGATATTAGCAATGATATTAAAATAACTTCAATATATGAAAATACGTCTTGTGATTATAGAGGCAAATAAAACCTAGCTGACCTCGATGATTTGCAGTATTGAATCGACTATTTAACATTAAAATCATTTTAAACTTTCAGTAAAAACGGTTTTATATTTAAGATATTTTAACATATTTTATTTACCATATTTACCATATTTTACCATATTTTAACATATTTTACCATATTTTAACAATTATTTATCAAATTACACAATTTGGAACAAAAATACAATTTTTTAAAGCGTGAAAGTTGACTAATTTATGTATATTTTTTGAAAAGCAGGAATTAAAAAAAATTATGCGTTCCAATTCGTTTATTTAAAAAAATTTTATAACCGCACAATTTGAATTGATCCGTTTACGTCTCTTATACAAACTTACTAGAGGTCAGCCAGACATAATTCAACCATAGATATCTACTGTCAAACTCTCATCTTGTAAATAAAATCTACGAACGGCTTTTAATACTCAAGAAATCTTTAAATTTTTAGAATAAGGATTCGTGATTAAAATAAGGAATCTTAATAAAATAAAGAGGCTTTAGAAAATCTTAATATAGCATAATAAACAATAAATATCCTTATATTAAAACAATTAAATTAGCTCTGTAGATAAAATCTTGTATAATATATCACTGTCAAAAATGTTTAGAAGCGCTTTAAAATTTGCATTCTTAGGGGTCCTTACCCCGGTTTGCCCCGGCTCATTTGACAGCTAAATTGCCGGGGCCGGGGCCGGGGCCGGGGTAGAGAGGATTGCGTTTGCCGGGGCCGGGGCCGGGGTGGAAAAAAAGTGCCGGGGCAAGCCGGGGCCGGGGCCGGGGCCCAGGTCGATCCCTAGTACTGTTCTGTGGCGTACTATTTCGTGCGTACTCTTTTGCGAAACCCGGGACTATTTTATGGTACTGTTTCGTGCCGTACTCTTATGCGTCGGCCCCATTAAAAAATGCAAATGGAACCAAAGGAACCTTTGTTTTGAGTATATAACAAATTTGTAATAATTTTTTGTATAAAAATACAACAGAAAAATCGTCAGAAATCTGGAGCTCTGCCACGTAAAATTAATTCTTCATATAATAAGGTATTCAAATTTCAAAAAATAAGAAATTAACACACAATTAATAAGTAAGTCTGTTTGAACATCAGTTTAAGAGACATTGTTTTGTTTTATTTAAACCAATACTTTTAGAATAAGAAAAAAATATGCTTCAATTTTATGTTAACAAATAATTTTACAATCTATTAGTTCCAATCAGTTATAAGTTGGAGCTTTCGCTTTGGCCGTTGCGTATAGAGCCCGACCAGATCGGGATTTTCAGATCTAGTTCGCAGCGCGCATCCAACACATTATAAAAAAAAATTTGAGCGAGCCGATTTCGCTCAAACTTTCAGAAAAAACTCAGAAAAGTATGTTTTAACAGCATACCAAGCGGCGTTTCTTATCTCGTACTAATAAAAAAGTTTTGTTTTTTAGGCCAGTTTTTTTTTTCACTGCATCGGCTGTATTGGTGACGTCATCGAAAAAATATTTTTTTCCTTATCTTTTCAAAAGATAGGCAAGAGTCTAAGATATGTTCCCATATATGTCCCGCACATATTATAACCTCCGTTATGGATATATAACATTTCAAAATTCGACTTTTGTCGCCAGTACGCATCATTTTTTTATCATTTTTGAAACCTTTTTTCCGTATTTAATCTCTGACATTAAAAAGTTGGAAAAAATACAAAAATTCTTTACTAAAAGTGTATGTAACCGTTGTAAATTGCAGATTTACAACGGAGGAGATGACATTGCAGATTTTGTATTTAGTATTTTACTGTAAAGTTTTTACATGAGGAAACTTAAACTATCTGAAAAATACAAGCTTGACTGTTGTATATTTCGTTTTTCTCAAAGAAACTATACTGATTTTTTTCAGATTATACTGAACTTTTGCCGCCTTTTAAAAAATCATTAGATATGCCGTCGCTTACTCAATTTTGTCGTGTTTATAAATAACTAACGTAAAAATTAAGTTGTATTTTATGTACCTTTACTTACCTTTTGTTTTTATTGTATTATTTCATTATAACATTTTACTGACAAATAAACATTTCTTATCTGTTATCTTATGTTAAGTATTGCAGGAAAAAATCTGAGTAAGAGTAAAAGTAAAGATAATTGAAATTTTAAAAGTCGAGTAAGAGTAAAAGTAAAAGTAATTGATATATAAAAATTCGAGTAAAAGTATAAGTAATCCAAAATCCGTTGCTCTTATTGAGTGTAAGTAAAAGTAATTTTTTACTTCACAAGTATATGGGTTCAGGATTTAAATCGCTAGGCCAAATCGTCAACTGAAAAATATAAGAAAATGATGCTTTATAAACAAAAATGTTTTTGGTAAATTTTTACTAACAATATTGTAATTTTTAGAAAGGCTGATTTATTTGTACATGTCTTTTCGCAAACAAAATTAAAAGAGTTTTTAAATTGATATAAAAATAATTTATGGTTTTGGGTTTGGCAACAAGAGTTGGTTTAATTAAAAATTTGCTGACAGTTTGTAGTTGCAACTTTTATTTTGTATAATGTAAAAGCAATATTTTAAATAAAACAAAAACATATAATGACCAAAAATACACAAATTTATAATAGCACACATGCAATGTAGCTAAGATATATTTGGTAATATTATTAAGAACGTTTTAATTTGGGCATTTAAGTGTCTTTTCTGACATTGAGTTTTGCTTGGGACGCATAATAAAGCTTCTATCGAAGCACACCCTGATTTGGGCTAATAAGTGTTCGTTAATAAGGGTGAAGCTAATTAGCGTGCCTCTTTAGTGGAGCACAATTAAATGTGTATCTTAATTGGAGCCCTGAATTTTTTCATGGCATTTGCTGAGAAAATGCATTTTAACAAAAAGCGGTTTTGTTATCATGATAAACTACAAAAACGGCATATTTATCAACTTATGAACAGCAGTTTTTGCGTTTTTGTCAAAATTTCATTGGAAAGTTTTGTTTTGTTTTTTTTTGAAGTTAGGAAGACGTCCAATGCAATACATTATCAACTATTTGTTAATTACTATTTAAAATTTAAATACCTGTTTATCAGACAAAGAAACAAAAAATATTCTTTTTTATGAAAGTGGTAATATCTAAAAGTTTATTAAAAAACTGAATTTTACTGTTTTTTAAGTTTCCGTTATATTTGATATATATCAAGAAGTACTAATATTTAATATCGAGAATACTAATATTGAGAATTGCTAATATAGCAAAATAATTCTACTATTTGACTAAGTTTTCTTTTAAATATTGTATTTGAAAATATCTACAACAAAAATGTTCGGTCATAAAAAACTAACTTTTTGTACAACAATCAAAAGAAAATTCTTTTTTTTTAGCAAAATGCTTTAATAATACTCAGTTTTCTTCTGCTAAATATAAGGGCGCTTAGCAACTATTTTAGTGATTTTACAAATAAAACCACCCCAGAACGGAATTTAAATTTAAATTTGGAATTTAAAATATAAATAAGAAAGAATATAATCTGCGTTTGAATATAATCTGCAGATAACGATGGAGTTTTGTCTGCAAGCTTACAAAAAGATACTGACGTAGATCTCCAGATCGATGTCGTCAATTCGGAAGAAGATCGCGGTTTTTTACGACGGTTACACGTAAAAAAAAAACCAAGAGGCTCCGCGCAGCTTTTTTGTGGAGAAACTTTTTGAAGTCGTCTTTGAAAAGATTAAAGAGCAAGACAAAAAAATGTGATAACGCTAAATTTGTTGTCGTCCTTGGTCTTTCCGTAGGATCCGAGTCAGATATTTCTTTGGAAGAAAAACTTATTAAAACTATCACACCTGTGGGCACCGCGCTTCCCAAAGTGGAAGACGCCTTCCGCGTCCGCCTACAGTCCTGAGTAGAAATATGGGTAGTTTTTAAACGTACTGTAATGCTGTCGTAATGCCGGGACAGCGCTTAAACGGTTGTGATGAGAAGCGTTTAAAAGACTGTTGATATAAGGAGAAATTTTCAAATAGCATATAGGTCGCTTCCCTTGTGTTTGCTTTGCGCCTTTTGTTCCCGCCCAGTTTAGCGCGCGGGCTGTCAGATTTTACACCTGTGATACAAAAAAGGAGGGAGCAAAGGGTATAATACCATACAAAAAGGCACACAGCTGATTTGTTTATTTATTATTTTGTTGTTTTTTTTATTAAAAGTTTTTATTATTTTAAAAGCATAATATACAACAAACACAACAAATAAAACAGACTATAAAACATATCACAGAACAAAAAAAAACAAAAGAAAACACAAATAAACACAAAAAAAACATTTGATTTTGCAACTTTTAATTTTTTTTTATTTTGTTTTATTAGGAAGCCTATATACAGGGGAATAGTAAATAGTTATAGTTATCTTTTTTTATATAAAAAAAATATTTGGTTTATAACCAATTTTTCCATTTATAATATTTTTCCTCTAAACTTTTATCTGTTTCCATTAAATATTTATAGATTTTAAATTTTCCTTTTATATAATTTTGAAATACTTTAAATAATTGAATTTGGTTCTTTAATTTTGTTATGTATATAAAATATTTTGTCCACAAGATGAATTCTTGCTATTTTCTTTCTATTATATCGTTTGTACTTTCCATCCTTAGCAATGTTTCATCCAATTGTAAATTTAGTGTTGTTTTTTTCTTTTTCTTCAAAAAAATTTTTAACGGAATACCAAAAAGCTTCTGTATTGGGGCATTGATAAAAAAAATGCTCTAAGGAGTCATTACTCTTTAGGTTACACAGTTTACAAAGAGGATTATCACTTTTTTTATAACCGTATAACCATTTTTGCGTAGCAATAATTCTGTGATATATTCGAAATTGAAACACTCTTAATTTAGTTTCGTCTGTTATTTTTTTTATTAATTTAAATTTTTTCTCCCAAACCTTGGGGTGTTTCTCTTCAATGATTTCATTCCATTTTTCTATCGCCTTTGGTTCCAAAATCATCTGGCCTTTAATAAATCGTTTCTTAATTGAGTCATAAGTTTTAAAATTCACGGTTCTATTATCACTATAATTTTCACGTATACCTGTTTTTAAATTTAGTGTCCAGTGTTTGGGAAGAGCTGCTTTGATTTGATTTATTCTTATTATGTTCATATATTTTAATCCATATTTCTTTTTTAGTTCCTCAATTGTGTACCATTTTCGCTCTTTATTTATGAGATGTTTAATTTTATCACATTTCTTCTCTTTAAGTTCTTTAAAAAAAGCACTTTTTCCATCAATTAAAATATTTTGGTTGTTATTAACGCCCTCTTCTATAACTTTTTGGAAATTATCTATAAACTGATTTTTGGCTATATTTATTTCCGTTGCAGCTTTTAATCCTTCCATATAACATGCTTGTATATTTTTTATATTTAAATTTAATAGATCAATTCTGAAATTACTTTCTAATACATAATCTAGTCCTCCCAGTTTTTTGAAGTTTTTACTTATGAATGCACACCACTTTGCATTAAGGGTTTTTGCAACCCTATTTATCAATTTTAATTTTGCTATTTTATTGATTGTGTATATACATGGCATTTTTAAACCCCAGTAATCGTAGTCTTGAATCATAACATCTCTTCTAATTTTGGCTACTTTGGACTGCCATACGTATTCCCTAATTAATTTATCAATTTTTTTTAGCATTTCTTTTTCAATATCTATATTCATTATTGGGTAGGTAAGTTGTGACAATCCTAGTGTTTTAGGAATTTGTATTCTTCCAATTAATGATAGACCTCTAGTATTCCATTGGTTTAAAGTTTCTTTTATTTTTCCTAATTTTCCGTTTACGTTTAGGTCATGCATTTTTTTTGTCATGGCAGTAGTGTATACCTAATATTTTTATTGGTTCGTTATTAACATTTAATTTTCCTATATTTTGACAGAGAGTTTTAATTTTACCCATACCTGTACTTTTGGTTTTTTTGAAATTTATTTTCAATCCTGAACACTCCTTAAAAGTTTCAAGTACTTCCCAAACCTTATTAATTGAGTTTGTCTTTTACAAATAACGTTGTGTCATCTGCAAATTGCATTAGTTTATATTCTTTACCAAAAGCATTTATTCCTTGTATTTGTTTGTCTTCTCTGATAACTGATGCTAATATTTCGATCGCTATTATAAACAAATAAGGGCTTATTGGATCGCCTTGCCGAACTCCTGTGTTAATTGGAAAATAAGTAGTTAATAAGTAGTTAAATAAGTATAACCATTGTTGATTATTGCTGATGTTGGTTCCTTATACAGGATTTGTATATATTCTATAAACTTTTGTGGGATACCTATGACTTCCATCGCTTTGTACATAAAACTCCACTCTAGAGTATCAAACGCTTTTTCTATATCAAGCGATATTAAGTACCCTTCCAAATTTTCTTTGTCCATCCAACCATTTAGGTCGATTAAAAGTCTAATAAGCTCTCCAATATATCTTCCCTCTAGAAAACCTATTTGATCTTCGTGTATTATTTTTTTAACACTTTTTTAAGACGCAGTGAAAGGGCTTTACTTATTATTTTATAGTCTACATTTAGTAAAGTAAGTGGTCTCCAATTTGGTATTACCAACAAGTTTTGAATTGGTTTTGGCAAAAGTCTTATTATCCCTCTGGATTGCTCTGTGCTTAATTTTTTCTCTTTTTCCATAGATTCTATCAATGCTTCATTAAAATGCATTTCTATTTTATTCCAGAATGTTTTATAAAATTCTATTGTTAGTCCATCAGTTCCTGGTGATTTGTCTTTTCCCATAGACTCCAGGGCTATCATGCATTCCTTTATTGTTAATTTAGCTTCTAGCATCTCTTTGTCTTCTTCGTTTATTCTTGGAATTGTTGTATTCTTAATGAGCAATTCAAATCTCTTTTTAGAGTTTTTTTCTGTGTCGTCTTCTATTTTGCTTTCATAAAGTTTTTTATAAAAATTCATTAGTTCTATTTGAATTTCTTTGGTGTCAGTAATAATTTTATTGTCCTTACTTCGGTGTAATTTATTTATATTTTGACCCACCGCTAATTTTTTTTCCAATCCATAGAAGTATTTGGAACTTTTCTCAGCTGAATTTAGTCATTTTGCTTTAGATCTTAGTATTATTCCTTCCGCCTTGATTTCCATGAGACTTTCCATCTCTTTTTTTACAAGATTATATTGCTCAATTGTTTTTTTCTCTAACTTATGGAGATTTTTGTCTATTTCTTTTAACTCGTCTTGTAATTCTTTCAATCTTGATTTTGCCTTACTCGCTCTATATTTACAGTAGCTAATAGTTTTTCTCTGATTGCTTGTTTTAAAGCATCCCATTTTACCCTTTTTGGTCTGTCATGAAATTTTTCATTTACATCATTTATCGTGTTTCCCACAATTTGATGATAGTCTTTATCTAATAGTATTTTGTTATTAAATTTCCACAATCCTTTACCTTTAGGTGTAATTTTTTCACCTTTAACAGATGTCAATACCGCTCTGTGGTCTGTTCGAATGACGCTTACAATTTTACTATGTTTAGTTATTTGCATTAATTCAGATGGTAAAAATACATAGTCTAATCTACAGTATACTTTAGGATTGTTTTGCGTCCAAGTAAATTCTTTTGTATATGGGTTTAGAGTTCTATATGAGTCCATTAAATCAAAATTTTCCAAAATTTCTTCAAGTTCTTTCCTGCTGTTATATTTATTATCTTTTTTATTTCCACCAATTTTGTCATTATTTGTATTTAAACATATATTAAAATCACCCGCTAATATTAGTTTATAATCAGGATCATGCATTCTTTTTAATACATTTTTTACTTTTTTAAAAAATATTATTTGTTCTTTTTTCGTGTTTGGGGCATATACATTTGCTATCAATATTTTTAAATTATTTAGTTTTCCCTTAATAATAATCCACCTTCCTTCATTATCTGTTTCTTTTCTTTCTATTATTATATTTACATTTTTATTAAACATTATACTAACGCCTCTTGCATTTGTTTTGCCATGACTGCTATGTATATTATTTTCATGCCATTGGTTTCTCCATATATTCTCCATGTTTTTTGACGAATGAGTTTCTTGTAGGCATATGATATTATTACCTCCTTGTGGCACAATTTTATTTCGAAATAGATAAAATAATGATTTCCTTTTGTTTTGGCTTCCCAGTCCTTTTACGTTGCATGTTAGTATATTAAAATTAGTATTTTCTTGCATAAACTATATACAATTTAGTAAAAAAATAATAATAATAACCACGTAACAAAATTATATATATAAGAATATATCATTTTTAATGATGGCTTTATTTGAATTTCATGTGACTGTTTTTTTTTGTTTTTTTTAATCCAAAATGATTCTATGCTAGTAATTTTATACAGCGACAATTAATGTAATATAATTCTTTTATTGGTTCTTTTTTTTCATATAGGTAAATTTTGTTTATTCCTTTTTACAAGTTGTCTATGCAATTGGCTAGAAACATATATTAATATGGACCGACAACTGTTTTCTGTGCGATTTACTTTTTGGCCTTATGCCAGGTGAATTATAGGAAATTATTCAAATTTTTGCACTTTCATCTCATGATTTAAATCGTAACAGTTTTTTTTTTAATCTTGCATATCCAAATAAAAAAATTTTTTCAGTCCCCGACTTTTTTGATTTTTTTTAAGGAAAACACACTGCTAAGCACTAGGTGGGTACATTTAATTATTATATAATTGCATACTGGGACTAAATTTTAACTTTTATTATAATTATTAGTTTCCACCATTAAGAGTAAGTGCCCGCTATTTTAGGCGTGAAGGATGACAAAATAGAACATTTTGCTCCGTTCTCTAACTATCCCGCACAACAAACTAGATAAACAACCCACCACAGTGAGGTGAAGATGAGAACCCTGTATTTATCGCAGTGAGGTTGAGTATACTTTTATGTTTTTTTCATGGTACGAATAAACTAATTGCAAAACTAAGGATTTATTTTGCTTTTTAAATTAGTTTAGATAGAATTTAAAAAAAAACCCATAATAATACCTGCTGACAAAATTATGACAAACACTAAAAGGATTTTGTTTAGTTTTCTGGTTTTTTTTTACCTGGCAACATAATATAATTATTCCAAATGCTAGGCCCATAGTGTTTTTAAATATTTTATCTTTTTGGCATACCCCCCTTGCTTACCCACAACCCTTGTTACTACCCGGTTGTTGCCTTACACCACCCCGCCCCCTACCCCTGCTGCACCCCATCCCCATGCGATACCTAAACCACCCTACCTACCCCTTGCCCTTACCTATAACCCCCTCCCCCCGCTAACCCATAGCCCTGCTATGTACCAGCCACTGCCGTGCTAATACCTTTAATTTTTACACTGGGAAAACTTTTACCCTACCGTGGGTGTTAGCATTTTGTTGTGAACCCCCCATATTGGGAAGCCCCCCAATTTAGAATTAAAGAAGTAGCACTTACTATAAATATTATTATGTGCAATTGTTTTTAGTGAGATAAGCAACCGCCCTCTACTAAACTTAATGCCTAAATGCACCACCCCTTGAGTGTTCATTTACCCCCTGTTGGCCCCTTTTCCCCCCTAATAGTGGTATACCTGTTTTAATTATTTTTAGCCAAAATGGATAAATTTTTAAATTTTATACCAAAGTTTTTGGTTTTTAACCGAAATATGCATAGCTTTTTTTTATTAAATAAATTAAAGAATGAAACCTTTTTTAAGTTAATGGTTAGCTTGATTGAACCCCCAGCCCAAGCCACCTTTAAATGAAAGCTGCTTTGTATGATAACCTGTTTGACATTTTATTTTGTTTCAACAATGTACCATCTTTATTTCCGCTTCATAAAAGCCCCGATGTTTATTTTTTAAACTCTCTGAAAGTATTTAAAAAATATTTTTGTGATTTTTCTTTTACTGTAAGTTTTTGACGTAAAGCGTTTTATTCAATTTTTGGGAAAAACATTTTTTTTAAGGAAAGTTTTTGGTTAAATGCTTTTTTAATATACTTATATATATATTTTTTTAAACTTTTTATGGTTGAGGGTGTGTCGGTAAATATTTTTTAAGACTTTCATTTTTTGGAATATCCAAATATCTTATCACTTTTTTTTCTTCTCCCAGCTTAACGTCACAAATACCGGACATCTTGAGTGGAATGTGTTTTTTTTCCGTCTTGAAGTTGGACATAAGCTATAAAAATATAATTATTTATTTAACATTTTATTTTATTTTTAATTTTTTATATTTGGTAATATTTTAAAGACTAATTTTGTTTTTTTTTACGTTATTTAAATGTGTACTCTTTTTCAACCTAGTTTATCTATATTTATAGCTTTTTAGAGAAACTATTTAATATAAGTTGTTAAAGATTAAAGTTAAAACTGAATAAAACTTTTTAGGCGAGATAACACTTTGCTTTACCTGTTTACCTTAATATTCATAGAACAAGATATACTTTATTGGAAACAAACTTATATTACCTACAACCAAAAGTTTAGTAGCTTTGATTTTTACAATATGTATCTTCTCCTGCAGGGTGAGTAGGGGTGGCCTTGATTAGCACTGACATTAGATTAGCTTAGCATTAAGAGTTTTTTTTTGTTGTTTTTTTTACTCTTTTTAATAAATCTAATGTATAAGTACCTTTGTAATTTCTATTAAGGTGGGCATATTTGTAAAATTTTCTAGATTAAAATTTAATATTTTTAACTGAGGTTTTGTTTTCAGACTTTTTTTAACCTTTTATAGGTGTAGGTATTTTTTTAAATTTTTTAAAACTTTTTGTTTTTTAGTATATTAACTTTTATTATAGAGTACCTACTTGTTTAATCCATTTAATCTTTTTTGACTCTAGTCTAGTGTATGCGCGCTCCAGTTGAAATTTTGGTACTTGGGCGTTTTCTGGTTTTCTGCAATTTTCGGCCAGTTTCGCGATTGCTCCTTTATTTAGCAGCATTTGAAGCACGTCATTGATCGCAAATTTTGCCTAAAAATTTTGTGTGTGTGTTGTGTTAAATTTTTATATAGATAGATTGTAGGGGATAAAAGCTAAAAACATAACTAGCACACAGTAGCACTCTCCTAGCCAGGCCACACATTTCCAGCCACCCCCACAAACCACCCACTAAAATCCGTATGAGCCAAGCCCACACAGGTCCCAATGGGCGACTCGCAATGACAGCCCAAACCATACGACCCGGCCAAGAATGAACCACTGTACTGTATAAAAAATTTTTTTAACCCTATTAATATAAAAAAAAATTTTTTTTATTTTATTTTTTTGGCTAGATATGTCTTATTTAAGTTATTATCACCCAGATAATGTTACTGGAGCTGAAATGAGTATTTTTTATTTAATGTTTTCTTATTATTTTTTTATTTTTTGTCTACATTTTTATAGTATACCTTTATAGGGGGCACCCCTGTTCCCTTATAGGAGGTACTGATGTACCCTCTTGCATATATCATCTGTATAGGTCCGTTATTAAGGTTAATTAACCTTAATTTATTATTTTGTTGTTTAATTTATACACAGGCATAACACGATTTGTTTTACTTTCAAACTATTTTTTAAACATATAAAAATTTTTTAATAACACACGAAAAATGTTTATTTTGCTTTTTTTTAATGTTTCTGATTTTGAGAAATTCTAGCAAAATGTTTTGAATTTATAAAAAAACGGGCCTTATTGCAAAATAACAGCACAATTAAGCTTTTATTAATTATTCTAAATTGAAACTATTTTCAACAATTGAAGAAAACTCAGTGCGCAACAAACAAAATATTTAAAAAACCATGTTCTTTGCAGCTAATATTAAGTTTTTTGCCTTCTTTTTACCTCCTGCTTAAAAAATCAGCTATTCTGTTATACCTCTAAACGCTTTAAACGCCAGGCGAATGAGCAAACAGAAAGGGAAGCGGCTGTGGTTCAACCCAGATCTTTTCTTTATTCCGCTTCACAAGCGGGGGTTACTTTATTGCGTCTACGTGCAGATTAGTCATCACATCGCTATAGGAAAGGCATGAAAAACTATCTTTATTTTTGCTCAGGACTGTATGCCTTCTAAAGACGGAACTCAAGCCTAAATTTTCAAGATGATCGCTTCTAACGCCCGAACTCTTAAAGACAAAGCTAATTATAATATTGTATTTGTTGTAAGAGCGTCATATGCTTTATCTCAGCGCCAACGAGTTAAGGAACTGTATGATGAACGCGATATAGAAAACGCCACCGCAAAAGAAGATTTTTTCGCAGTTTATTGTAAAGGAAACGATCCGGATCGTTGGTTTGTGTGTAAAAAAAATAAAATGAATTATTTAATAATAAATTTTGTAAGTCCAAACTTGCAAATGCTAAACAATAAAAGTAACTCAAGCAAGTGAAAATTGTAGTTTTTCTGAGCAACCTTTCTTTTTTGACAAAACTAGTGTAATTAGTTGTAAATTACTAAAATTTAGGTCTTTAGCCAACAAGATAATTAACTTATAGATTTAGCGGAAAACTGCATATTATGATATAATTGTTTTCACTGAAAGTCATTAATCAGCAGAAATACCAAACTCCTTTTCAGTTCAAGACAACGATTATGCCATTTTTTGATTTGACCTATTTAGGTTTAGAAGAGAAGTTTGCATGTTTTTAAAAAGCCATATAAAATTTTATGTAGTATACTTAACATTTTTAAAACAATCGAAAACGTTTGTTTAGAAATATATCCAGATAAAAAAATTAGTTACAGAACTTTAGCGGTGTATTATCCACCAAATTTAACTTTATGGAGCAAACAAAACTACTTTGTTTCTTTTTGATTTTATTGCAAATTCAAAAAACCTTTCATCATTTGTGGAGACTTTAAATTCAGAGATTGGGACATTCCAATCAGAAAAGGTAATTTTTGCGGTGCTAAATTTGTAAACACAGCTAGTCAAAACTCATTTGTAAAATTAGTTCATAGGCCTACTTGTGAACAAAATAAAATAACAGAAGGTAGAGTTGTTTCCACTTTTTACCATTCTTTCTTTAAAAATTCAAACCCCTCATCCGTTTTTCTCCATTTGTCCCGCATGATGGAAGAAAAAATATGAAATCTGAATGCTACCCCAAAACCTAAATAGATCTAAACTCCATTCTTTCTTAATTTGTATCCTAGGGGGGTCGGTATCTTATGGATCTGCTCTCGGACCGCTCTTATTTCTATTGTATATTAACGATATAGTAGACTGTGTTTTGGGTTTATGTAATATCAAACCATTTGCGGATGACGGTGAATTATATCAGACGCGAATAGGCAACGATTACCATGATCTTAAAATTTTGTAGCAAAACTTTACAAAATGGACAAATGACTGGTATAGCTAAAAATTTCAACTTCATATTGTCAAAGCTTTTTATCTGTTACTTGATACATACTTGGTACATACATACATGGTCCCTACTTGATTTTAGCTATAACTTTTCTGGAAATGAAATTGAAAGAGTAAATGAAATTTGTGATCTTGGTGTATTCTTTAACAATTTGAAATTTAGCAAACATTGTGCAAATATTTCTACAAAGGCCTATTGTAGAGCGGCATTAATCCTGCGTAGTTTTTGTAATAATAATCAATTTTTTCTTATTAAGGCGTATACGGTATATGTTAGGCCATTATTGGAGTCAAATACCCACATTTTTAACCCATATCTTATTAGTAATATTGAATCGAAGAATTATTAATTAATTATCATTATTATAATTAATTAATGAATTATTAATTGAATTATTGAATCGAAGAGGCTTAGAGCAGCTCTTCTCTTGGTGGGAAGGTGTGACACATTGTGTCCCTTCCGTGAAAACTCAAAGTGCAAGCGTTAATAAAAGGCGATTATCTTTCGCTTTCCTTGTTTGGCCTATGCTGTAATTGATAGCACGCCAGAGTTGACTTTAGAGGTTACGGGTTCAATTCCTGTATCGGACAATTTTTTCAATAAATTTGGCTGTCTAAACTTTTCAGCGCCTGGCTATTTTCGCTTCTACTTTGGGTGGTCACACCTGCCACAGCCCTGCGTCGGTATTCTAGTTGGATAAAGCGTCTTTAAGTGCAACCGGCTTCCGGGCAGCAGCTAGAAAAACACACTGGCAGGCGTCCTGGTATCAAAAAAAAAATAACAGAAAATTAAAAAAATAACATGTGACTTTATATATTGCTTAAACACATTTACTGTCCTAAATAAGGCACACCATTAATTGGGCCCTGAAAAAAAATAATATTTATAGAAAAACTGTTTTGTTATAGTTAGTTACCATTAAAAATTGTCACTATTTGAATTTTAATAGGCTGAAATCGTGAATTTTGTGCATATAATAAAATAAAAGGTGTTAAATTTTTTAATTTTACAAAAATAATAATTTCAAAACTAATTTTATAGGTTAAATCCTTGTAGCTGCAACTATCGCCTTTTTGTATGCTCCAATAATCGCTCAGAATTGTTTTACAGAATTGTTTTATTCTACCACTCCTAATGAAGATCAGAAGGTTAAATTGGAACATTTCCTAGCAGCCAAAGGAACAGCAAAGAATGGACTTAACCGAAGCAAGAATCTGTGCCACAACAGCAAACAGAAGAAGAAGAAGTATATAAAGTGACATAGTTTAGCTTTGACTTTATGTTATATATTTTTGCTGGTCCAACCCTCCATCGGCCACCAAACTCCCTTTTAACCCATTAGCCCTTCATGGGGCTACCTGTCCTTCAGCTTTCTAATAAAAAACAGCGCGCTTGCAAACCCCCAAAGTTTATTTATTTTTCCATAAGGCAGGATACATAAGGCCACTGTTACTCGGCATTAAATGTACAACCAAATACTACATATAAAACTATTTAAAAATTATCAATATTATCACGATGTATCGTGTCTCACTCGGGACTAGATCCAGGGTTAGTGTAATTTATTTTCTCAAATGCCGAAATATAATTAAAAAAGCTTTTTATTAAATAAAACAGCATACTAAATTCAGAAGGTTAAGAAAACTAAACAAAAAATACACATTAAATCGTCATAAAAACAAAAAATAATAATTTAATAGTTTTTTGTGTAAAAAATATTTTCATGCTGATCACAATTTTATTTTAAAAAATTAGTACAACATATTTTCTATGACATTAAATCCAAAAAACTAAAACCTAAAGAAAATCTAGAGGTTTTTGTGAGTCTTCCAATGGCGGTATAGATCCGTATGATGGTGATTCATCAAAATCAAGTGTTTCGGATAGTGCCAAATGGGAAACAATATCATCCACAGGTCGCTTTTTGGTTTCTGGTAGATACTTCCAAAACCAAAAGGCGAAGCCCAAACTGCCAACGACAAATATTAAATAGACAAATCTAAATGAAAATTAGTAGTATTGCAAAATTTTTAGCACTTAAACTCGCCCAAATACAATACGCCAGTATTCAAAACTGCAACTAAAAAGTTAAAAATGGAAAAAAAAATTTTAAATTTTTTAGACGCCTTTGCCTTGTGTGATTTGCCTTGCGCTTCGCGTGATTTGCGTCCACATGAGTGCGCGTGTGTATACATGTGTCGGTATGTATGTGTGTATATGTGTTTGTGTGCGTGCGTACGTGCGTGCGTGCGTGCGAGCGTACGTGCGTTCGTTCGTGCGTGCGTGCGTGCGTGCGTGCGTGCGTGCGTGCGTGCGTGCGTGCGTGCGTGCGTGCGTGCGTGCGTGCGTGCGTGCGTGCGTGCGTGCGTGCGTGCGTGCGTGCGTGCGTGCGTGCGTGCGTGCGTGCGTGCGTGCGTGCGTGCGTGCGTGCGTGCGTGCGTGCGTGCGTGCGTGCGTGCGTGCGTGCGTGCGTGCGTGCGTGCGTGCGTGCGTGCGTGCGTGCGTGCGTGCGTGCGTGCGTGCGTGCGTGCGTGCGTGCGTGCGTGCGTGCGTGCGTGCGTGCGTGCGTGCGTGCGTGCGTGCGTGCGTGCGTGCGTGCGTGCGTGCGTGCGTGCGTGCGTGCGTGCGTGCGTGCGTGCGTCCGTGCGTGCGTGTGTTATTTGCGAGCAAACTCATATGTGTATAAAATGACCATTGATGTTTGACTATCTAAGTTTTGGCTCAATCTATCTGTATTATAATAGCCGAGTTGTCTGTGTATTTGTCTGTGTGTGTGTATCGTAGCGCTCTATAGGCTCGATAACTACTGGATGGATTTTCGCGATTCCTAGTTCGTTAGAATATTCATAACCCGTGGAGAGCAATAGGCTATGTTTCGAAGCAAAAATCGATAATTTTTATCATTATTGATTCGATTAATTACCCTCTCTGTTGGTAATTCAGCCGCACGAGCGGAAAAAAATTTGAAAACTAATTTATTGTTGAGCGGTCGTCAAAATATAATTTACTAGCCTTGAAAAATACTCTAAGAATAGAAAAGGAAAAAGGGGCGATTTTTCCCCGGGCGTATGTTTAGACAGAAAAGATGTGGACTATAGAAAATTTGCATTTGGTTTGGGCAGCTGCTCACTAAATAAAAATTTCTACCATATGATAATGATTTGTTTATACATTGATCTAATCACACAGCACTGTTGCATTTTTTTTTAGTTTGATGAAATGTAAATTGAAAAAATCATACTAACAGCAATCTTTGACAAGCGCGAAATCGCCACTTTTTTCAATTTGAAGGTTATATTTGTATGTGTAGAAAACAACTATAAATTTGAAAAAGTGGCGATTTCGCGCTTGTCAAAGATTGCTGCTGTGAATATAATTTTTTCAATCGACATTTCATAAAACTAAAAAAAATGCAACAGTGCTGTGTGATTATATCATAGTATAAACAATTCATTATCATATGGTAAAAATTTTTATTTAGTGAGCAGCTGCCCAAATCAAATGCAAACTTTTTATAGTCCACGTAATGTCCATCTCAGACTAGTCCACATCTTTTCTGTCTAAACATACGCCCGGGAAAAATATCGCCCCTTTTTCCTGCTTCATTCTTAGAGCTTTTTTCAAGGCTAGTCTACCACTTTTTTTGAATTAAATAAAAAAATAGCCTAACTATAGTTTTAGCTTCGCAATGACATATGTTTATAATCATTAGGTTGCCGAGATATACTTTTTTAAATAAAAAATAATAAGAAGATGATGAATTTAAATTACAAAATTTACCCACGTTGTTTAATTGTAGTTAGTGCGGTGCAGTGGCGCTCCAGACAAAGTTTACCTAAATATAGTTGGCGCGATGCCGTGCGCCAATGATTGCAATTATAATTCTAAAGTAGAAATAATAATAAGAATAAGATGATGAACATGAATTACAAAATTTACTCACGTTCTCTAAGTATAGTTGGTGCGGTGCGGTGGGTTAAATTGCAGTGTGGCACCCCGGCACCACCGATGATTACCTACCGGCGCGTGGCGCTCCCGCGCCACCGACGCTTATTAATATTTTTTAATAAATAAAACCTTGAATTAATTTTGTCATCAGTAATGCAAGAATCAAAAAAGTACTCTGTTGTTTTCGCCGATTTCCGCGCGGTTGAAGCAGATGGCGCTGGGAACTGGTTCCGTTTCTGCCACCAATTAAAACCGGTCTGCTTGTTTTGTGCGGTTTTTATTAGGGGATGTTGGTTGTCTGCTCTGTACAATCCTTATTGTTGCCAAAAGGCAGTTATTGTGCGGTTGGGAGTTTTTATTTGTCTATTTTTCAAATTTTTTTATTTTGATCAATAAATCGATAACAAGGACCTAAATCAAAAAAGTGTTTCCTAAGAAAGTTGCGTAATTCCTTCTTCTTTCTTATGAGCCCATGTTTATTTTCGATCAATCAGTAACGAATGAGGAATATCGCTTTTAAGGATGGAGCGTTGGAATAATAATAAGAAGAAGAAAAAGAAGAAGGTTCTGAATTTCAAATTTACCCACGTTTTCTAATAATGGTTGGCGCGACGCCACCGGGCTAAATCGCCCCGTGGCGCTCCCGCGCTACCCATGATACTATACATAACTATACCATGACAATTAAATCATTCAATAATTAATATATATCGATTTAAAAAAAAAACAAATAATTGTTATTTGATCCCGCGAAGTAATAATAATAATAGTAGAAAGAGTAATAATAAAAAAATAGCAAAAGTAATAATAGTAATAGCAATAACACTCATTGTTTTGATTTTTCAAAAAAGCAACGCCCTATAAATGTGAGTTTTAAAGTTAATAGTAATAATAGTAATATTAATATTAATACTAATAATAGTAATAGTAATAGTATAGTAATATAATGGCAATAGTAATAAAAAATAGTAATAGCAATAATACTTATTATTTTGATGTTTCAGAAATACAAGACCCTATATATAAAAATTATAAACTAAATAAAAATAATAGTAGTAGTAGTATTATAAATATAATCAATAGCGATAGTATTAGTAATAGTAGTAAAAGTAATAGTAGTAAAAGTAATAGTAGTAAAAGTAATAGTAGTAAAAGTAATAGTCACGATAGTCAAACCCCTCCCATTTAAAAGAAAATTATTCAGTGTTAAAGACCTTCACAGAGTTATGACCTTATAGAATAATTTTTAGCCTATTAGGACTTGAGATAAAAATGCAGATTTTTCATCCATTGGAGAACCAATTTTTTCCCAAGTGCTAATTAACTAAAAGTGATTCTAAAAGCTTCTCCCATTCTAACATATATGACGTGATCACGAATACTATATGACATTTTTAGGGTCCTTAAAATCTGACGTGGTAGTAATAGCGAATGTTGTAACAGTAATAGTAGTAATAGCAAAAATATATAATATACCAAAAAATGTGAAACTCTTATATAAAAAATTAAATCAGAGTAGGCCAATATATGGCCTCTCCATATAAATGGCACCCTCTATAATAATAGCATATAAGCGATTTTAATTCGCGCGAATTAAAATGAAGAGAAAGCCATTATAATAGCATTTAACTTAATTTCATATATATACTCACGTGTAATAGTGGCCCTATAAATGTGAGTTATAAAGTAAATAGTAATAATAGTAATAGTATAAATAATAATAGTAATAACAATAGTAATAGAAATGGTATTAGTAAAATTAATAGTAGTACTAATATTAGTAGTAATAGTAGTAATAATAGTTGTAGTAATAGTAGTATGTAATAGTAATAGTAGCAATAGTAATAGTAATGGTAATAGTAGTAATATTAGTAATAGTAATAATAGTAATAGTAGTAATAATAATAGTAGTAATACTAATAGTAATAATAGTGATAGTAATAATAGTAATAGTAATAATAGTAACAGTAATAATAGTAATAGTAGTAATAGTAATAGTAGTAATACTAATAGTAATAATAGTGATAGTAATAATAGTAATAGTAATAATAGTAATAGTAATAATAGTAACAGTAATAATAGTAATAGTAGTAATAGTAATATTAGTAGTAGTAATAGCAGTAAAAGTAATAATAGTAATAGTAGTAATAGTAATAAAAATAATAGTAGTAATAGCAAATATATATAATGTACTGAAAAATGTGCAACTCCTATATTAAAAAATATGGAAAGGTAGGCCATTAAAATGAGCCTCTCCATTTAATTGGCACCCTCCATTATAATGGCATAGTATTCATTTTCATTCGGCAAATTAAAATGAAGAGGAAGCCATTATAATAGTCATTTATTGATTTAATTTCACTTTATATATACTCAAAAGTGTAATACTGTCTGGGCCGCATGAGTTTTACCGTGTTGGACAGTATTAAACCAAGACAGAAAGAAATCATGCGGCCCAGACAGTATTATACTTCTAAGTATATATGAAGTGAAATTAAATCAATAAATGTCTATAATAATGGCTTTCTCTCCATTTTAACTCGCCGAAATAAAATGACTACAATGCCATTATAATGGAGGGTGCCATTTAAATAAAGAGGCTCATTATAACCTATTTTCACTTACTTTTTTATATAGGAGTTGCACATTTTTTGGTATATTATATATTTTTGCTAATAGTAAAAATAGTATTGGTCATGGTAAAAAGGGTAACAATAGGAATAAGAGTAATAATAAAAGTAATCGTGGTGATAGTAGATAGTAATGTTAATAATAGTAATAGTAACAATATTAATAATAGTAAAGATAGTAATAGTAACAGCATTAATAATAGTAATAGAAATAGTAGTAGTAATAATACTAATACTAATAATAATAATAATAATATTTTAATTATAGTAGTAGTAATATTAGTAATAGTAACAAAAGTAGTAGTAATAATAAAAATAAATAATAGTAATAGTAACAAATTAGTCATAGTAATAGGTATAGTAAAAATAATAAATAATAACTATAGTAATAGTAAGAATAGTAATAATATTGCATATTAAATGAAAGGAGGGCCCATTAATAGTAATAATAACAATAGCAAAAATATTAATAAATAGTAAAAATAGTAATAGATAGCAGTATTAATGGTAATAATAGTAAAAACAATAAGAGTAACAGTAATAACAGTAATAATAGTAAAAGTAATAATAGTAATCTAATAATAGTAATAATATCTAATAATAATAGTAATAGTATCTCTATATATATTATGTGTTTTTGGTAATAATAACATTTAGATAAATGATAAGAAATATTTAAACCGCTAAAAAATAAATTACTTTAAAAATTTATTAATGTTTTCGGGCCAGACTTTTAAAACGATAAGATAATGTTTATTTTACTAAAGATATTAACTTAAAGATATTTAGAAAGTAGACGTTCACCTATAAACATTTAAGTAGAAATGAGAGGGCAGAAGGAGGGCCCGTTGGGCCCACTCGTCTCTTGTTTTTCTGATAAATTATAAGTTATGAGGTATTGATTTTCTTTAAAAAATGATTGTGTTTTCCTGATAATTTTTTTCTCTTTATTTAATCGAAAGTTTACACTAAAGCAATTTTTATAAACTTGGCTTTTGATAATAATTTAACAAATCCCACGTACCCCTTGATGCTATCGTAAAGGAAGTTAAAAAACAATACAACAGTGGTGGAAAAAATCCAATTTATGGTCCAGGCAACAGACGACACTTTGTCTCGAATAGTGTGGGGACAGACTTCAGCGGGAATAAAATGAGCAACTGATGTTAACACGCAATGATGAACAACAATTATTAAAACAAGACCTAAAATACAGAATACAACGTTCTTTCTTGGTAAGAAAAGAAATTTTGTCCTAAAGTATTGCTTAACATACCAAAGGTTTTAAACTTTGTTTTAAGTTAAAAATTTTATTTTGGATTTAGTTTTAGATTTAGTTTAAGCTAAGGCATTATTTGGATTGAGATTTTAAAACCGGTAAACTCAAAATTTATATCGAAACTTTCAACGGGTAATGAACTGAGAATTGTTTATAATTGTCGTCGCTTTTAAGGTATAAACTTCAATGAGATTAAATCTAATTTTTGTACAAAAATCTTAAATAAAAATCAAATGATTATAAGTCTGCAACAATTGGAAATTTTTTGCTAACTCCATTAAAAATAGTAATAAACAATTCTGTATTTTTTAGACCAACTTTATTAAAAAGATGTAATTCATAAATTATTTTTCCGAAAACTATAGTGACAGTTTTAATTTTTGTGGTGCTTAAAATTTTTTTATTAATGGTATAATAAATCATAATCTGGTAAAGATAGCTCTAAAATCTCTGCATCCAGTAGGTTATATACAAAGCAGGTAGCAGGCGACAATACCTGCTTTACAGGTACATACATATCAGGCAAATAATTGTTTTCGAAAAAGGAAAGAAGTTGGTCAAGAACAACCAAATGGCAAAAAAAAATCTATTACTGTTTGTATAATAATGGTTTTATTACTAAAATTATTAGAGGCTGGTTCACACCGAACGGATAGCGGATAGCAGATAGCGGATAATACGTTTACATCGAATTGAAAAATGGCATGGGATAGCGGATAAGGCGAGTTGCTGCATGCAACAACTCTGTATTGCTGGCAAGGCAAATTAAAAATATTTTTTTAGTTTTTTGCTACAATCATGCTTTTTCTTGATTTTACAAAAATATTTTTATTAATTTCGATTGTTTAAAGTAAAATATTTTAAAATTATTTTGTGAAATATTTTTTTTGAATTCAGTTGATTTCATCAAAACCAATGGTTTTTAAAAAGATTACAAAAAGCTACAAGGTATTTTTTAATTTATGTATTGGGTAGAGGTTAAAAATATATTCAATTAGTATTTAAATATTAAATAAATATTACTTTTTTAGAGGTAAATATTTGTTCAAAAATATCGATACTATTTAAAAAAGTCGGTATTTTATTGGCATTGTATTCAATTGTTTAAAAAGTATTAAAGACTTTGGAGTATTCGAATACTAAAACATTTACAAAATACTAATTAAATACTATTTTTCTACAAACTTACGATAAACTTACGAGCACTCTATTATTTACGATAACCTCTTTGGGTTAGTAGATTTATTATTCAATAATGCAAAAAAACAATATTTAACTGTTGGTTTTCAAAATGTATTCTATACTGATGATAATATTAGCAATAAAAATACATTTTCTAAACAAGAAATTAAAAATCTAATTAAAACCGTAGTCAATAACTGTTACATAAAGTTTGCGGGTTTAATCTTTAATCAAAAATCCGGTATACCTATGGGTGGCAATGCTTCACCTCTGAATGCTTGCTGATTTAGCTTTATCATTTATGGAGTTTAAGTATCTAAAAACACATCAACATGAACGTAGACTTTTATCTAACACCATGGAGATATGTGGATGACATATGTGTTACAAATTGTCCTGATTTTATAAATATCAGTAAAAATATTTATCCGGATTGTCTACCTTTAAATGATACAACAATTTCGTCAAGTCAAATTAATTACCTAGATTTAATGATGAATATTGTGGATAATCGTGTAAAGATTGATATTTATAATAAAACAGATGATTTTAATTTCTATGTATTACGATATACTGCCAAAGATAGCAACGTCACAAATCGGCTAGAATCAGATATTTCATATGGTCAATTATTAAGGTTTATCAGAATATGTTCTACTAAAAAATTCTTTGAAATTAAAACCAAAGAAATATTTAAACAATACAAAAGCTTGGGTTTCAGCAATTTTGAAATCAAAAATACATTTCTTAGATTTTATAGAAATTATAGGGCAGTTTTTACAAAATTTGATATATGTAAAATTAAATTTGCTACTGAAAACATAAAATAATTGGTACATTTTTCATTTAACCCTAATTCTTATATATAAACCTATCAGTAACTATCTTAAATATTATTACCTTAGGTAACAACAACCAATTCTTTTAACCCTGTCAATATATAAATTAAAAATCACTAAAAGCTTAATAATATATATTTTCGTATCGGTTGTCCCGCTTTTTATTCTATAGTATTATATATCCAATTTCAAACATTAACTTTGTAATATTGCGTATTAGTTCTGCAAAAAATTCATTTTACATATACACTGTTCGTAAACTATATAACCTGCCCACTAGTAAATAAAGTATACTTTGTTTAAAACCAAGCTACATGTTTAACCTACTAAATATACTATCTAACTATTAAAATTTCACTATTAGTTATAGGACTTCTCCATATATTTTCCTCAACATTTTTGTTATAACTGTCCTTAGTGTACATAACCTGCCTAATTTTAAGTAAAGCTAGTTTAGCTTTTTGCGAAGTTGGATTTATTAACCTGCTTAATATCATATTTTTCTAAGCATTTTTATATAGCTATTTTCATTATACACAACCTGCATAATTTTAAATAAAGCTAGTTTAGCTTCTTGTCTTGCTGGCTTTATTAACCTGCTTATTAGTAACTTATAGTCAAAAAATTTTTATAATTTTTTTATAGTTTTTCCATTTAATGTTTTGGACTTCGACATATATAAATTTATGTATTTATTAAAAATATTATCAATATTTAATAATTGGGTACATTGTATGAATATAATATAAATTTTGCATCACTTAGTTTATAATTTATTAATTAAAATTTTGTAATAAGTGTTCTATAAAACAAATTTTCAACTTTTAAATTATTTCATGTTTCTATTTTTTAATCTATGTGTATCATAATTTTTTAATTTACGTAACCTGCTTAATTTTGAATAAAGTTGGCTTGACTTCTTGTTATGCTAACTTTATTAACCTGCTCAATATTAAGATTTAATCTAAAATTATTTCCGCTATTTTCTCTCGGTTAATGTTCGAGAAATCTGCATATACAAATTTATTAAGTTATGAAAGTTTTATCAGTATTAATTAATTTAGGTACAATCTAGTGTAAATTAAATAAATTTTTTAGGTCACTTAGTATATAATCTATTAATTAAAATTAATAATATGTGTTATACATGTTTTATAAAACAAATCTTCCACAATTCAAAATATTTCATATTTCAGAATTCGCGCGCGCTTCAAGATGTCCCTGACATCAGGTGCAAGTAATTACTCACCTCTTTCCTGGCTCGTAGATATACCGTTCGAAATTTTCATCTGGCTAATAATGTTTTATTTATAATTTTAAAGTATTAATTTTTAATTTTATATAATAACAACTACGTGGGACCATACAACTACAACAGAAATCTATATTTAAAAGGTAAGGTATCCCCTTTTTTTAAAACTTTATATTATTTATTTAGTGCAATCTGCATATCTAATTATATTTTTTTTCTAAACTAATTTAGTTACATAAAATATTAAGTTTTGGGTCATTTTTGTAGTAAAGTCATAATATATATTCCTATTATATATGTATCTAATCAATAAATCTATCCTGCATTTTTATATTTGGGCTTCAGTTTGCAAACGCAAAATAATTTTAGTCTCATGGTACAACAAATGCCCCCCGTAAAGTTTTATACTCCATTTCTAATCTAGTATAGTAGTAACCTATTTTCAATTACTATATTTATTTCAACTAACCTGCCTATAATGTATGGTATTTGGTCTTAACCAATTATCAGTTTAATCTCCAGCATAATATTTTTAAAAAATTTTGTTGTTTTTTGTAAACGCAAAATAAATTCAACTTCTTTGTATTACTAAAAGCCTTATACAAGGCTTTATCTTGTATTATACTTGTATATAAAATTATATTTAATGCAATATTTCACATATAAAACAATAGTTATGGCCCAAAAAATTTTTTATACATTTATACTTTTATTTGCAAACGCAAAATAAGTAAAACCTCACAATATTATAAAAGTCCCTTTCGGCAAATTAATCCTTTGCTAAAGAGGGAGTAATATTATAAGTTAACACATAATTTTTATAATTGTCAAATTCTATATTCATTTTATCCAACTGGCCCATAATGTACAATACAATTTCACTTAATTTTGTAAATACAAATTAATTTTATCACCATTGTACTATAAAATTCTCCCCATTAGATTTAAACCTTTATAATTTTTGTATGTAAAATTATAACTTAACTCTAATTAAACTATTTCATTTACTGCATATAATTTATACATCCTCCCTATAATATATCCTTATTGTATTTTAACAAATCATTTATTATGGTCCCCAAAATGTTTTCTATTATTTTGCTTATAATGTAATACTTTAATGGTAAAGTTCAATCCTGTATTATATTGGTATATAAAATTAGTACCTAATTTAAAATTTCGCAAACCAAATAATAGTACAGGCCCAATATATTTTTATACTTTTTGCTTTGGTTTACTATGTAAAATAACTTTAACCTCCGTGTTAATAAAAGCACCCAGCGCAGTTTAAACCTTAATATAATGGGTATATAAAATTATAACTCAAATAATATATCTATTTTATCCGTCCTACCCATGATATAAAAAACAGGCATATTTAATTTTAATTTTCATGCACATTTTTGCAAAAATTCTGTTTTAACTATTATGTACAACATTTAACCATTGTATTTTAAGCAAACAAAATTTTACATAGGTAAAAGCTAATCTCACTAAACTATTATTGTTTCGTTTTTTTTAAATAAATAAATTTTTTTCATGATATTTTTTAATACTCTATTTATATTATAAAAATATAAAAAACTAAATTCAATACATGAATTTCTCTATACATCTAGCATAAAAATAAAATATAATAATTAATAAAAACTATTATTATGTACACCCAACTTAAAAATTAGGCCAATTTCAACTTGTTATGCTTGACATATAAAAAATTTTTTTTACAATTATTTGCCTTTCACCATTTCTATAGTTTAACTTTTAAAGCTAACTTTGTAACCTATATTAATTTAAATAATTTTATCCAATATCCTATAACTTCAGCATCTGCCATGAAAGAAAACGTAGACACTATCACCAATCCTCAAGAAAATTAAATGCAAGAGCAGGATACCACACAACAGGTTAGTAACATAATTTAAGTACTTACTACCATGTTATGTTTGCCTGTACAAATAATAACGGTTAAAGCATATCTTATTAATAAAAATCTTATTTTATGTCTGTCTGTAGTAAAGCTTATTGGGCAGAATCTTGCTGATGAGTCGCACTTCCCAATAACATGTCCTTAGTCTATCCAAGGTTAAGCGACGAAATAGACTAAAATGATTACTTGCTCAGTTATTAAAATTAATTTATTTCTCTATATTTTATGTTTTTAAAAATTTTTTTATATATTAATTCTTAAAATCATTTTAAAACTTTTACTGTCCATGCTATAAAAAATAAGTTAATACCAATTGCTGCTTATAAAATATACTATTTACAATAGTATTCAATAAATAAAATGGGTAGCAAGTTATCATAGGTCCTTTGTGTTTACTAACTTTTATTAAACTATTTGCAAGTTAAATAATAACAATTTTGTTTACAAATATATTAACTTATATTAGTATTACTCTCTATAACCAATTAATTAATTTTAGAAAGTAAAGTATTATTTTTATTGTCCAGGGTTAAATATATATTTATATTGGAAAGTATTCATATTATTATGGATATAAATATATATTATATACTTTACAACTCTCTAAACCAGTTTGTGTAATGTATTAAACATTTTATACATTTAACACACTGTGCATATATTAAACATCTAAATCTTAAAATATAAGACAAAGTCATAAATATAGCACAACATATATACCTCTAATAAACACCCTTTTAATAAACATCTGGTTTTATATTACCGCTAATTACACATATATTCACACAACTAACAAACTTTTATATATAAAATTGGCAGTTACACACTCTTTTTTTACACACAGTTACACACACACATTTTTTATTGCTTCTTAAAGTATTTAAAATTTTTTTAAAAAATTTTTTAGAACTTATATTCTCTTTTATAAACCTGTATATCTACAAGCACATTTGCAAAAAATATACACATACCATTTTACAAACACAAATCATTAATAATACTGGTAATAACTAGTTTAATTTAAATCATTATTTTTTATAATACAATATAATTAATCATCGCTTAAAAACTTATTAATCTCATGTTTCTTACTAATCAAATCATGTAGCTATCATAAACTTTTACAATACAAGTAAATAAAATTGCTATCTATATTATTATATATTTTCTAAATGCCTTATAATCAAATGGCTAACAGTAACTTACTAATAATTAGTTACAAATATATATCACTTTAATAAGTATTGTTATAACAATTATAGTATTCATTAATATATAAATAACACTAAAATTATATATTAGCAATTTAAACAAGTTTTACATAACAAATTATAGTAAGCATTTATCATTACAAAGTCATAAACACTATTACTTATCACTTTCTACAATTTTTATTAACTTAAAACTTTTTAAATCATAATAATTAATTAGCACTTATTTTAAATTATAGCATATGCAATTTCTTTATCTTATTTTCATAATGTAAAACAATTTATAATTTTAAATTTTAAAATATTCTAGTAAAACTAGTATCTTCTAATAATATCCCCACCCCTTTCTTCCTATTAATAAAAGAGGTTCTTTCACTCAAAAAATTAGCACTCATATCATTTTGTTAATAATAATAATATGGCAAAACAAGTCAAAATGACACGTTTGCTATCTGTGCGTTAAAAATTGCAATTAGTCTGGAGGTCTGGAGCTCCGAAGCTCCGCTCTTTTTTTGTACGATTTTTACTCCGGCGTGAACGGTTATCCACTATCCGCTATCTGCTATCCGCTATCCGCTATCTGCTTGCTATCTGCTATCCGCTATCCGCTATCCACTATGCGCTATCCTCTATCCGTCCGGTGTGAACCAGCTTAACACATCCCAATAAAAATAACACAAACTAATTATTTTTACAAACATGTATGCGTCTATTTCAAGGTGTGATTGTAAAATTTAACAAAAAAATGTTTTTTTGTTTTAAAAAATGAAGCTTTGGTTGAAGTTACTTTAACGTGTGTATAATATTTGTTTTTTAAACTAATAAAGAAATGATTATTTTCATACCTAACACAGAGCAGTAGGAATTGTTGAACATCAACAGAATATTTGATAAAGCTCCAATAATTAAGCAAACTATCATTGGTTTTTTCCGGCCTATACCTTCCACACCAAAAAAAGAATAAAAAACCATGGCTATTGTTCCAACTGTAAATATTACTATTGTGAGTGTTTTAGCGATGGCGACATCTATACCAACAGATGCCAATATAGATACTGAATACATTGACACAAAATCTAAAAAATTTATATTAAAACCGAAAAATTGTTTAAAAAAATAGATCTGATGTAAACTATGTTTTATAGTGCAAGTCATATTATGTAGCGCAGTGACAAAATGCTCGTCTATGGTTTAACTTTAAAAAATTGTGTCACTGTGGAAACAATTTGCATTAAAATATAATGATACATAAGAAAAAGCCAAAAAAGTTTAAAAAAAAGCCTTAGACCTAATGGGACAGTATAAAACCACACTTGATGAGCCTATACACTTGATGTTAGAAAATAATGAAACAAGTCTGTTTAAAATCAGAAAAATTAATGATACATTTGATTAAACTATTTGAAAAATAAATCCCATAAAAACAATATATGTAAAAGGTTTAGTAAGCGTTTTCAAACCATAATTTACAAAGTCCCTGCAGCGTACATTAAATTTTTGCATGCGTTAGTCAGCTCTTAATAAAACGGTGTTAATTAAGTCACACGTCAGCTTAACGCTACAAAAATAACATTACATACGCGGCGGACTGACCAATAAAAAAAACTTTTAAAAAAAATCCTCGCATCGCACATAAAAAACAATTTAAGTTCAAAGTTTATTTCTAGAACAAAAGAACATCGTAATCATCACAAACTTGCGAACCGATTAGGGTCGCCAATATAACAAAAACAGGGTTAATTTTCTTCTAGAAATATGGCTTAAAGGCTCTAAAGAAAGCACTAATTTAAACTATAAATAAACAAAGTGAGTAAATTAAAAACATTTTTTTTTAAACATTCTAAATAATTTAGTTTAATTCTTTATAAACCCGATATTTTTTTTTATTTCTATATTTTTTAATTATTTCCAGAATTTAATTTTTTTCTTTAAAGTTACATATGATATTGCAAGAATAATTTTTGTTTTTTTTTAATTATCACAAAACATGACACAACACTAAATGGGATTTATTAAGGATAAAGTTTTTATGATGAATTAATTAGTTGAAGTTTTTCCTTAAAAGACCTAAGAAAACTAGCTGAAATTTGTTCTTGTGACAGCGCATTGCATTTTTCAACAACTCGGTTACAAAAAAAAATTTTGTATCAATTCTGCTTTTTTGAACTTTTAGTTTTATTGAAAGTCCTCTTGTGGGGTTTTGATTTCGGTACGGGGTGTTTAGAGCCTTAAGCAGGGAACTTGGAGCCTTCGAAAATTTTTGGGAACTTGGAGCCACGAGCAGTGGGAACTTAGAGCCTCTAAGAAAAAATAGTTTCTCACTCACGGCTCCAAGTTCCCTATTTTTGGCTCCAAGTTCCAGCTCCAAGATCCCAAGGCTCCATCGACCCTAAATCTTTGATTTCAACTAAAAAAAAGTCTGGATTGAGACTTAATTGTTTGTTAAAAATCTTATAACACTCAGATAGATCAGCATTAGTTATTCTGTCTTGAAGTATGTAAAATGTAAGTGCCTGAGCTGTTCCTCATTAATTTTATACGATTTTTTGCCCCTTTTAAAAAGCCGTCTTGTAAAAATACGTTGCACGTTTTCAATAAGCTTTATGTCTTGCTGTAAAAAAGGGTTCCATATTACACTTGCGTATTCCAAGGTTGGCCTAACGTATGTAGTAAAAGCTTTTACTAAATTTTGTTCTGAGCTTGAGTTAAATGTCCTAAAAATCAATGAAGTTATTTTTAATGCTTTTTTAGCTACAAATTTACAATGATCTGAAAATTGAAGATTTTTTGAAATGTTAACTCCTAAATCTTTTACCAAGTCAGTTTTATTTAAATTATAACCGTCTATACAATAATCAATTTATTCAATCAAGTTTATTTATTTTATTTATTTATTTAATTTATTTAATCAAGTTATTTTGCATTTTTGTTGATATATGCAGAACCTCGCATTTCAGAAGTTTCAGACAATTTTAATTGCCAATTTTTTGATCAAACAGCAACATTATCCAAGTCTTTCTGCAATTGATTTCTTTTTCCGTTATATCTTTACAGGTAAAACTAGTTTAAACCTTCGCATCATAAGCGCAAAGCCAACGCGAAGCGTCGGCCGGGGGGTCTGGGGGTGTCCCCTCAGCCGCCGGAGGCGAAAATTTTTTTAAATATACACTTAAACCTTGCTTAGAAATTGTCTCCAGCAATTCTTATAGTTACAGTTTTAATTTTGTTTTTATAACCTAATTCTTACACAAAATGTTTATTACATAAATAGCAGCAACTGGCCGACGCGGAGCGTCGACCAGGGGGTTTGAGGGTGCCCCCCAACCGGCGGAGGCGAAAATTTTCTAAAATATGCACTAAAAACTGCTTAAAAATTGTGTCCAGCGAATCATATGACAATAGTTTTACATAAGTTTCAATAACCTAAAGCTTTATCAATTTCTTTGTGACTGTGGTAGGAGCACCAAGCCGACGCAAAGCGTCGGCCGGGGGATCTGGGGGTGTCCCCCCAGCCGCTGGAGGCAAAAATGTTTTAAAATAAGCACTAAAATCTGCTTAAGAATTGTCTCCAGCCAATCATATAAGCATAGATTTACTTTTGTTTATAACCTAATTCCTAAAAAAATGTTTGTTACAGCTTTAAATTAGTATGATGTTAAAACTTTGTACTATATCCAAATAATAGTGTTTAAAAAAGTACTTTTTTAGTAATTAATTAATAAAAAATTAACGTTTTTTTGGGCCGAAATAATTACTTAATAATTAATTAAATAAATTTTTTGGGCAAATAATTACTCAATAATTAATCAATTCGATTTTAGGGGCCATTAATTTAATTTTAATTAATCAATTAATTTCTAAAACAAAAATTAATAAAAAGTAAAAGTAATAAAAAAGTACTTTTTTGAAAAAAGTATTTTTTTTAAAAAAGTAATAAAAAATTATTAATTAATTATTACACTTTGCACACATCAGAAACCGGTCTTGATTACCACTACGTTCAGAAGCCTTGTGTTAATAATATTCATGGGACAGCGTGCAACAGCGTCTAGCATTGTTTTCTGAAATCAGCCGATGGTTGGAAAACGACCACTTCTTATTGTGGCACCTTAATATTGCAGCCTTTACAACGTGGCGCGGCGCGTTTTATTTATGTATCTTGCTACTTCCTGTAAATAACAATTTTTTTAGGAATACCTATGCGCTTTCATTTTTCTAATAGATTATTTTTCTGGTAATGTGTGGCATGAGTTTGTATTTTGTAAGGATTTGAAATGTGTCTTTTTCAGAATATTCAGAAAATTTCGGGATGTTTTGCAAAATTTAACATTTTGCGTTATAAATTGTAAAAATGGTATTCAAACCGGATTTTTTCAGGTTTCTACTAAGAATACACATTGTGGTATAATTTGGTCATTTTTGATGGCCATGCATTAAGACTTACCGTGATTTTTTGTAAAAACTTGCCTCTGGCCCAAATTAAGTACGAAATTCAGGTAAATGACTGAATTTTTGTTGTTAAGTTTTTTTATATTATGTGTCGTTGCTCCTTCTGTTATGTATTATGTCTTCTTTCTTGGATAGTAGTTTGCTTAAGAACGTAATAAAATTAAAAAAAAAACTTTTTGTATTTTATTTAAGTGCTCGGATTGGATTTTCTTCCAAATTATTGAGTGTTGTTTTATACAATACTATTTCGAAACTATGTTTTCTTTACCAATTTAGATGTGTCACAAAGAAAGTAAAGGTTTATTAACTGTAGTTGCAAAACTTTTACCAAAAAGAGACGCTTATATAAAGGTTTTAGATATTAATTATGATTACTTTATAAAATTTAATTAATTAGTACTTTTTTACGATTTTATCAAATTAATTTTTTAATAATTAATTAATAATTGCAAAATTTAGGTCATTAATTAATCAATAATAAATAAAATGCATTTTGTGGTCAAATATATATATATATATATATATATATATATATATATATATATATATATATATATATATATATATATATATATATATATATATATATATATATATATATATTATTTAAAAAATATCTATATAGACTACTTCTGAATAAGCGTTTTTTACTATATTAAGGAGGGTACAAAAAAAATAAAACTTAAGAAAAACCGTAGGTTTATTTAGTTTAAACCTACACTTAATAAAAAATCACGATGGTTAAAACCCTCCCATTTAAACGGAAGTTGTTCAATGTTAAATATTTTTACAGAGTTATGACGTAATAGAGAATTATTTTTAGCTAATTAGCGCTTAAGAAAAAAACTAATCTCAAATGAACGTAGAGATCTCCATTTTTCAGCTCCTCTCACAACTATTTCCACAGAGCAAATCATATATTATACGTGATCACAAATACTATATGACATTATAAGAGTCCTTACAATTTTGACTTGATTGCTACGCTATGATATGTTTAACTACATTGAAGTTCTTTAATATACAGTTAGCGCTAAACAAAATTAGTTTTTTGATTAACATCATACTAGTTAGAAATCATCACTAAAATATTTCTTTCGTGAATAATGATGTAGAATGACCAAAAATAAAGTTGAAATTTGAGCTTTGGAACTATTTTTACAACTACATAGATTTTGTTGATGTTCTGGCTGTAAAACTCTTCAGAATTTAAAAGTTAATTTCATAAAGCCTATTTTAAACTTTTAAATAAAAGCATTTTTTATAATTAAAACATTAAAAAAGTGGGAATCAAATTACAAAAAAAATGTTTTATTTAAAAGTTTTTATTGCACTTTTATGAAATTCATTTTTAAACTTTGAATAGTGTTACAACTAAAACATTAATAAATCCTATACTTTTAAAATTAGTTTCAAAGCACAAATTTTAATTTTATTTTTGTTAATACGACATCATTGTTCAATAAATTTTATTGATGATTTTTAACTAATGTTATGTTTTAAAAAAACTAACTTTCTTTTGTATAAACAAATATATTTAAGCACTTAAACGTAGTGAAACATATCATCGTGTAGCAATTTTTATTAAGTATAGGTTAACTAAAAAACAAGGAAAACTACGACTTTCTTAAAGTTTTTTTTTTCGTACCCACCCTCTCTCATAGAGTAAAAGACGCTTATTCAGAACTAGCGTCTTTTATAAATCTTATTAAGTAAACTTTACCAACTCCAACGATGTCATCAGAAAAAACTGTCATGGTAGTAATAAAAAAAGACTGTCTCATGTGGGGTTCTTTCAAAATCTGGCTCCATGATACTCTTAACAAATGTTTTGTTAAATTGTCTTCTCTTGTATATTCATCGATTTGAACCTGGACGTCTAAAACGAATGTTGAAAATGTCGTTATTACACAACGACATAATGAGACAAAATCTTCATAAAACGCTCCAACTGTAACTTTTTTTATAAAGCTTATGAAGTTGGTTGTATTGTTGGTGGTTTTTTTATATCATAGTATTGGCGATATAATCAGTTTAGTTTAAACTGAATTTTTTATGGATCTACCTAGCATTACAAAATATTGGGTACGCGGTCCCGCCGCGAAATCAGAATTTGTTGTGAAACTAATAATTTTTCCTAATTTTTTTGTAAACCGGAGATTAAACAACAATATGAAAACAATTTCGAGTATTTTTGTTAATTTCTGACCACTATTTAGAGCTATTTTAAGCTTAACTAAGGTTTCTCATATGTAAATTTATTTCGGTTAACCAGAAAAAAAATATTTTGTAATGCTTTAATTAAATACAAAAAGCACGTTAAAATTTCCAAATAGATGTTGTATTATTTGTAGTATTTCTAATTTCAAAAATAATACAAAAAATGCATTTAATTTGAGAAGAACTTTGTTTCGTGGTGGAACCGCCGACCCTATTTTTGTTATGCTAAGTAGTTCCATTGTTTTTTTTGTTTTTTTTTTCAAAAACAGTGATTGCTATTTTTTGATTTTTTTTTAAATATAGATATTTAAGCTTTAAATTGAGTTTAAACATCATCGAAAATTAATATTTGTTAATTATCGATGACTTGTATAGTAACATATATGTTTTAAAATTTTCTGTTGATTTTAAGTTAAATACATATAATTGTATCGACACAAGTGGTGTAGGTATTTATTCAACTTAAAATCAACTTAAATTTTCCCTTGTTCTTATAGCGATGAAAGTCTTTTTGTGATCTCAGCCAAGCAATGGCATTTTTATCCGGCATCTCATCTTCATTTAAGCAATGGTGATTTGTGTTTGCCCTCCCACAAGCCCCCCCTACCCCCGGAGGGTCACTCCCAAAAAAAACTTGTAAATCAAAAACTGTGGGAAAAAATGGCGTACATTTGATGTATAACTTGCGTTGGTGCCCAGAGATCATTTAGCGATTTTAAATTTAAGTAAGCCCATGTATTAAAAATCGGTAAAAAAAAGCGAAAACCGATCGCATTCAAACCGGCATAAAAAAACTCACTGTTTCAATCGTGCTCAAACTTTCAGAGCAAACTTGCAAAAGTATGAGCCAACAAAAAACCTAGGGGCGTTACTTATCTCGCAGTTATAAAAAAAGTTTTGATTTTTCGGGGCCCAGGTTTTTTCATCCTATTAGCGGTAGTGATAACGTCATAGATGAAGATTAATTTTTTTTAGTTTTATATAATCTTTATTTTAAAAAAATAATAATTAATTTTCAAAAAATCGAAATAAAAAAAACAAATAAATAAAAGATTGCATGATTGCTGCAAAATCAGTTTATGATTAATGTTTGGCCTCTAAATACTATTATATCATTATTATTTATATTTCTCAGAAAAATAGTGCCATGTTTTTACCGATTACTTTTTTAAATTGTAATAAAACTATAAAAATTTTATTAAAAATCGTACATTAAAACATAAAACCGCCAATCTCCATGCCTTACCGTTTTTGTCAATTTCCTGATAGAATTCCACAGCTTTTCTTGATTCGTTTTCATTTCTTTTCGTAATAAAAGCGTATTTCGGAGACTCCGGTAGAAATCTGCTCATTAATATACCTCCCAGTCCAATGAAGATGCCGAATGAATACATATAGTGCCAGAGCGTTGCGGTGCCCATTAGCCCGGGTTGTGCCACGATTGAGGCGACTGTGCCGCAAGTGTATATAGTGGCGGTGCTAATGGAGCCAATGAAACCTATATAAAACGTTTTTAACCTTTGTTAAGTGTTATTATGCAATTAGCCGTTGACCCAAAAAAGCAGTCAAAT
The DNA here is from genome assembly GCA_030248175.1 of Microlaimidae sp. YZB2_3. Taxonomy (NCBI): domain Eukaryota; kingdom Metazoa; phylum Nematoda; class Chromadorea; order Desmodorida; family Microlaimidae; species Microlaimidae sp. YZB2_3. The sequence goes on along the minus strand of JASAMX010030782.1, from coordinate 19,640 downwards.
TGTGATTGTGATCAAAGAGTGATTTTAACACCAAACATATTTATTTTTATGAGCCATACAAAAGTGTTATTATTTTTTTTAATTTTCTTGTTATTTAAGTGAAAATTTCATAAAAATGCATGCAAATGGAAAATCAAAAAGCATAAATCAGTGCAAACAATGGCATGTGATAATAGCAAACTCTAATAAAAAATGTTAAAAAAACGTCCCAACATTTTTTATTACATTCCTATTTATTATAAAAATTTAAATAAACAGAAGTTTTTGTGCCAACATTTAAAAAAAAACATCTACTTTAGAGGGATATATACATTTTCCGGAATAATTTATGATTTATCTTTTAGTTTATTATATTTTGATTTAATTCTAACTTTATTTACTATAGGCAAATAAAATCTAGCTGACCTCGATAATTGCAGTATTGAATCGACTATTTAACAACAAAAGTATTCAAAATTTTTCACTCAAGCGGTTTAATAATAAAAATCAACACATGAATTAAAATAATTATTTATCAAATTACTTAATTTAGAAACCAAATTCAAATATTTAAATAGCTAAAGTTGGTTAATTTTTGTATATTTTGTGAAAAGATGGAATTAAAAAATATCTGCGTTCTTTTTTGTTTTTTCAAACGTGATTACCGCACAATTTTAATTGGTCCGCTCATGTCTGCATTTTATTTTTCAATGTTAGTCAGATATGATTAAAACATAGCTTTTGATATACTAGCCTTGAAAAATGCTCTAAGATTAAAGCAGGAAAAGGGGCGATTTCTCCCCGGGCGTATGTTTAATTTTTTTTGTTGAAAACTGCGCCAAAACTACTATAGGTAAACCAAACGTAGCTTCAACAGCGTGCTCACGTGACTAATTTATACACGCCCACATGACTTTCATGCGGAGAAATTTTTTCGTTCACACAAGATCACCAATTTTAGAAAATTCAACGCCTTTTGTGAAAATTATAATTTATTAATCAAATGTTAAGGGTTCTCCTGATAGTTTTCACTGCAAAGCGTTAAGTAGTAAACCAATTCTAGAGCATAGCAAAAATTACGGTTTTTTACTCACATAACAATTATATTTTAGAAAATCCAAATGACAAAAGATTCGACAAATTGGCAAAAAGTAGAAAACAAATGATGTTTATGTTTTTTATGTGAATAAAATTCGAAAATTATAAGAAAAATTATTAACATGAAAATACAAATTCGTTTTATGAGGCTACGATCTCCTCACCTCTGTCAAGGCAACTAGCCTTAACTGATTGCGCCACGGCACTATCGGAGAATCAAGTTCACAAACACATATATAAACAAATATTCCGTATTAAATCGAATCTTAACTTTTAAAAATTTTAAAATAAAATTTTTTTAACTTATTTTAATTTCAAATATGAAAAGAAAAAAAGGCGTGTTTCTAAAATTCCATCAAACAAACAATACCAAATACCGTTTCTGAGTTCTTGATTTCTTGAAAAAAATACCCTTTTCATTTATTACTACTTAAAATTAAGTCAAATTTAGAGTTTAAGGTTTTGGCTACCTAGGCTTCCTTTTCTAAAAATACTATGAAAGTTTGTCTTTTAAAAAATAAGAAACGGCAAATTATTTACCTAATTGGTTTTTTAGACTTTTGGTTTTTTATATATTTTTGTGCCACAAGTATATAAAATATACAAAAGTCTCGACTTTCGAAAGTTTTCACAAATTTTTAGAAGTTTTTTTGTTTTAGTGCTGGTTTCTATTCTAATTTTTGGTGGTTTTGTACCTTCGGCTGAACCCAAAAAATTGTGGGTTTGTGTAAACAGTTTTATTTTGTGTTAATGTTTTGAGCTTTGACCTCTGGTTTTATACGACCGATGTGGTAAAGGTTAATATTTTTTATATTTTTAAACAACAAAGAAAAATGTTTACCTCTTATGTTGTCTGGAGAGCATTCGGCCAAAAACGTTGGAATCATACCTAGCAGGCCGCAATCGATGCCTATCACAAACATTCCCGCGTAGAGCATCTCGAAAGAATTTGCATATCGCGACAGGAAGCAGAGACAACTTCCAAAAAAAATCAAACACCCCGTTAACACCAGGGATGTATTTCGCCTGCCCAACTTTTCTCCCGCGGGTCTGTAAATTAAATTTTAAAAAGAAATGAAATAAAAATAAATTAAAAACTATTTATGATAGAAACTAACCTTGAATTAGCGAATTGAACTGAATTTTTAAGCAGTTCTGAAAACACAAAAAAATTGTTTTTGTGATTCATTCTTGCTACTTTATAAAACTAAACCCGTCGCTGAAAAAATAAACCAAACGAGGACAGCTATCAATCTGTCTGCTGCTTTTGAGACTTTGCAGACTTTTTGACTGTGCGGTAAGAAGATTTTTTGTATATTTTACGAATTTATGCAATTGATCGATAAATGAATAACAAGAACCTAATTGCAAGTGACTCCTAAGAAAATTACGTTATTTTTTCTTCTTTCCAATGACCCCATATAATGAAGGAGGAATGTTTATTTTAAAATATAAGCGTTAGAATAATACGAATAACAAGATAAAAAAAAGAATATAAACATTAATTTTAAAATTTACCCACGTTCTCTAATAATAGTTAGCTAATTCGCTCCCACCCATGAAAGGACTGTAAAAAGTGGGGTAGCGAATTTACGATAGCGAGTTTTTCAAAATTGTTGCGAAAATAAGCACTTTAGAGCGTTTAAGCAATTTTTCGCGGGTATTCTATGTTCTTCGGAAGTAATGTGCTTGTTACGTATTTATTAACCACTAAACATTATACACTAATGATGTTTTTGATATTTTATTAGCCACCAAATGTTTTTATTAGAAATGATCCATTTAAATAGGACTTATCTGAATGGGATGGGATCCCAATTGAAAGTGATCAAACGTTGAAAGGTCCCATCTAAATGCGACCTCTTTTTTTAAGCAGTTTATTCTAAGGACCGGTTCACACCGGAGTGGAAGCTGATAGGTGACGCACAGCGCACACAGTTTACACCGCAGCAACAATGACAGTGTAATGATGTAAACGCGCGCGTTCACTATCAGCTATCAGCTGCCACTCCGGTGTGAACCGGCCTTAAGTATCACATTTCTCCTTTATTATATATATTAATTTCGTTTGCAAATAGTCATGAGCAAATAAACCAGCCGTGGTAAAAATAACTATTTACGTAGTTTGTAAACTTTTATGAAAAAACTTTTGCTTATAATGTCTGATTTTATGATTTTTTGTTTTGTCAATTTGGCCTACTAAGTCCGGGACTTGAACGGAAATGTTTAACGTTCCATTTCCGCCGACAATTATTTTCAATTTTTTTAAAACAGTTTGTAAAATTTACGGACAGGTTGCTTATTCCGTTATAAATTCATGTTTTTGTAAAATATGCAAAATTGTAAAAATTACGGACAGGTTGCTTATTCCGTTATAAATTCATGTTTTTGTAAAATATGCAAAATTGTGAAAATGACGGACAGGTTGCTTATTCCGTTATAAATTCAAGTTTTTATAAAATATGCAGATGTTTTAATAAAAAAAAGCGTAAAGAAGGTTGAGTAGTTTTTGCGCGGTTTTCCAACAAAAAATAAGGTATTTACAGACCTGTGCACGGTCTGGAAATGCCCCCCGTTTTATTGGAGGATTTGTCCCCCCCCGTTTTATTGCCCCCCCCCCCAAACAATGAAAAAGTACCCTAAAATTATGACGCTATTTTTGACCTATGATGACGTCATCATCACAAATTTTTTGCAGTTTTTAGCCTATTTCAATGTATTTTAAGCCATTTTAGACCTTTTTTTACCTTATTTTCGTTTTTTTGTCCCTTTTTTCCCTTTTCCCTTTATTTTTTTCTCTTTTTACCCTTTTTTTCTCTTTTTTTTTCTTTCCCCCTTGCTTGTCCCCCGTTTTATTGCCCCCCTCCGTTTCAAAAAGTTGCCCCCCCGTGCTCCCCCCCGTTTTGGATTTGCCACCCCCCGTTTAAACCTCGGGGGGGGGGGGCAGTGCACAGGTCTGTACTTATGTGAACGCACTTCCCAACTTTATCGTATGCTCATTAATTATTGCTTACATAAGACATACATACTACTATATTACCGAAGTATAATTGATCCAACTATACATCCAGAGTATGATAAACCAACCAATAAGCTCCATAGCAGGGAAACTGTTCGATCTGACAATGACCGCAAACCATATCGAAAACAAAACGATTCAATAATAAAACCTAAAAAATTATGAATTTTTTATATAATAATGATTTGTTTATACGTTGAACTTTAGTCTTATGAAATTTTAATTGAAAAATCATACTCACAAAAATTTTTAATTAACGAGAAATCGCCACTTTTTTGAATTGATAGTTGTTTCATAAACATATATCCTTCTAATTGAAAAAGTGGCGATTACGCGCTTGTCAATGATTGCTTTGAGTATATTTTTTCAATTGACATTTCATAAGACTAAAGAAAAAATGCAACAGTGCTGTGTAAATAGTTCCCCATATAAACTAATCATTACCATATGGTGGAAAATTTTTCAGTGGGCAGCTGCCCAAACCAAATGAAAATTTTCTATAGTCCACATAATGTCCATCTCAGACTAAAGGCAAACCAAACGTAGCTGCAACAGTGTGTTCACGTGTTCATTAAACAACTATTTTCTTTTTTTTTGTGTCACAAAATAAGAATTATTTATAAACTACGATCTGAAGTTGATTTCTTACTTCAAATCTTTCATTTTCTGAATTCTGATTGGCTGATATAAGTGACGTCAGATTCTCGTGATTTAAGTGGTTATTTAATGGGGTGCATTTTTCAGTCCAACGAACAACTGTTGCAGCCACGTTGGGTTTACCTTTAGTCCACATCTGTTTGGGGAGAAATGCCCCTTTTTCCTACTCTATTTTTAGATACTATTTTATCGTTGACGTGGCGATTAAGCCCCGCCAATAGCCCCACGGCACCGCACTAACTTAAAATTATTTTTTTTTAATTCATGTTCATTTTCTTCTTCTTCTTCTTCTTCTTCTTCTTCTTCTTCTTCTTCTTCTTCTTCTTCTTCTTCTTCTTCTTCTTCTTCTTCTTCTTCTTCTTCTTCTTCTTCTTCTTCTTCTTCTTCTTCTTCTTCTTCTTCTTCTTCTTCTTCTTCTTCTTCTTCTTCTTCTTCTTCTTCTTCTTCTTCTTCTTCTTCTTCTTCTTCTTCTTCTTCTTCTTCTTCTTCTTCTTCTTCTTCTTCTTCTTCTTCTTCTTCTTCTTCTTCTTTTTCTTCTTCTTCTTCTTCTTCTTCTTCTTCTTCTTCTTCTTCTTCTTCTTCTTCTTCTTCTTCTTCTTCTTCTTCTTCTTCTTCTTTTTCTTGTTCTTTCTTTCTTCTTCTTCTTCTTCTTCTTCTTCTTCTTCTTCTTCTTCTTCTTCTTCTTTCTTCTTCTTCTTCTTCTTCTTCTTCTTCTTCTTCTTCTTCTTCTTCTTCTTCTTCTTCTTCTTCTTCTTCTTCTTCTTCTTCTTCTTCTTCTTCTTCTTCTTCTTCTTCTTCTTCTTATTCTTCTTTCTTTCTTCTTCTTTCTTCTTCTTCTTCTTCTTCTTCTTCTTTCTTCTCTCTCTCTTCTCTCTCTCTTCTTCTTTCTTTCTTCTTTCTTCTTCTTCTTCTCTCTTCTCTCTTTCTTCTTCTTTCTCTCTTCTTCTTTCTTCTTCTTTCTTTATTATTTATTATTATTATTATTATTATTATTATTATTATTATTATTATTATTATTATTATTATTATTATTATTATTATTATTATTATTATTATTATTATTATTATTATTATTATTATTATTATTATTATTATTATTATTATTATTATTACTATTATTATTATTATTCTAACGCTCAATTCTTAATCGATATTCCTACTTCGTTACTGATTGATCAAAATTAAACATGGGCTCTTTGGAAAAAAGAAAGAATTACGCAACTTTCTTAGGAGCCACTTTTTTTCATTTAGGTCATTCATTTAGAATTTAATGTTTATCTTCATCTGCTTGTTCTTCTTATTTTTTATTTCAACAAAATAATTGCAATCGTCGGTGGCGCAAAAGCGTCCCATGGTGATTTAGCTCACAGCACCGCGCCACCTGTAATCAGAGAAAGTGGGTAAATTTTGTACTTCATATTCATCTTTTTCTGACTACATTATCATTATTTTTATTTAAAAAAAAAAATCATAATTGCAGTCATTGGTGGTGCGAGAGCATCACACGGCGAGTAACCCCACGGCACCACGCCAACTATGATTAGAAAACGAAGGTAGATTTTGTAATTCAAGTTCTTATTATTATTATAATTATTTTAAAATTAATTTTTAAATCAATATTTTTTCTTCGTTACTGATTGATCAGAAATAAGCATGATGTCTTTAGAAAGGTAAAAACGACTCACAACTTTTGTCAGCCTTTTTTCAATTTTTAAAATTTCTAATTCATACTAGAAATCGAACACTATTAAAAAGTTGTGTTTTTTCAAAGTCAAAACTTCAATTTTTTACGTTAAAATTTAAAGATTCCATCTAATAAGTGGTAAACTAGCCATGTAAAATGCTCTATGAATAGAGCAGTAAAAAGGGGCAATTTCACCCCAGGTGTATTTTAAGACTGGAAATATTTCGACTAGTCAGAGCCCCAGGTGTCTGTATATGGACTGTGGTGGTATATTAGCATCTAGCATGTGCAGTTGCTCACCATATAAATTTTAAACCAGATGATATTGATTTTTTTATTTGGGGAACCAATTAAATTACACAATCTAATTCTAGTTCCTTTAAAGTCGGTGGGTACAATAAATTGAAAAAATCATGCTCACGACAACCTTTTACAATTATGAAATCGCGACTTTTTATATTAAATCTTTTAATTATATGTGTTGAAAACAATTATATTAAGAAAGTGGCGATTTCGCGATTGTCAACGGTTGTTTTAAGCATGATTTTATACAATTACCAATCCCTACAACTCGAATAGCACTACAACTAGATTTTTAAATGGTTCACCATAAAAAAAATCAATATCATCTGGTCTAAAATTTATATATAGAAACTTTTAAAAAAATATTTTTAACTAATTTTCCAGTTATTTGGCAAATTAACATAAGGTTATTCCAAAATATTTACAAAAATACAAAAATAAATAATGTAATTTAATTGAATTTTAGTATATTTGGATTGTTGTTGTTAATTTTATGCTATTAAATAACTGTTTTAGCTTCAAAATCACACAAACATTAAACAGTTGTGAAAAATTTGTATTTATTTACATTGTCTTTAATATTTCGTCTTCAAAAAGCTCAACTTTTTTTAAACGCCTGCTTTTTGGAAACTCGTCTTTTTGGTGTGATTTTAAGAATAAGTATTTTTTTGAAAAATCTGAAAAACTCGTGTTTTTATATAGATTGTTGTAACCGAGCTTTCGATTTTTTTATAATTTTATTGTGCACTAATGGACTGAGTAACCGCAAGTCAGCAAATCTATATATAAATAGACGTAATTTTGTCCATCAGCGTGTTGTGTGGTTGGTGGGTTTGTGTTTTTTTTTGGGGTGTTAGTTGTTTTTTTTGTGATTGGTGATTCAAGGTAATAGCTTGATTTATTTTTTAAAACATGCTGTTCTTGGTCTTTTGAACTGTTTTTGTGGAACCCCTGGATAGTTTTTTTTGTTTTTTTTTTTTTTTTTTTTTGTTTTTTTAATTTTTTTTTTTTTTTTTATATTATTTTTTTTATAATATTGTTTTTTTTTTTTTTTTTTTTTTTTTTTTTTTTATATATTTTTGTTGGTCTATATATATTTATTTTTTTGGATTAGTGGTTTTTTTTATTTTAATAATTTTTATTTTTTTTTTTTTTTTTTATTTTTTAAGGGTGTGTGGGTATTTATTTTTTTTTTTTTATTTTTTTAAAAATTTTAATTTTTTTTTTTTTTTTTTGGATTTTTTAAATAATTTTAATTGGGGGTTGGTTTGGTGTTGTTGATCTAGGGTGGGTGCGTTTTTTGTTGGAATGTTGTTGGGGTTTGTTCTACTCAAATCAATTTGGTTTTTTTTTTTTGGTTTTGTGTTTCGTTTTTGTGGGTTGTTTTTCTTTTGTTGCATACGGGCTGGCTGTGATTTATTTTACGGCGTTCTCTTCTCCCGTAAGTGATCTCCTGGAAACTCAATATATATTTCTCTTTATACTCGTCAGTATTGTCAGGGGGGGTCTTTTTTTTTTTTTTCCTATTTTTCGTGCACATAGACAACTTGCTAATAGACAATAAATTTTTCCTGCCAAAATAGCTGAAAACATGCTGTTCTGGTCTTTTCAACTGTGGATAATTTAAATTTAATGTCAGATTTCAAATTAACACGATAGTCAAAACCCTCCCATTTAAAAGGAAATTGTTCAGTGTTAAAGACTTTTACAGACTTTTACAGACAGCCTATATAAAATCATTTTTAGCCAATTATTGCTTGGGAAAAAGGAGATTTTTCATCTATTAGATATCCATTTTTTTCCAAGCCCTAATTGGCTAAAAGTGATTCTAACAGCTCCTACCACAACCATTCGAACAGAGCAAATTATATATGACGTGATAACGAATACTATATGACATTTTGAGGGTCCTTAAAATCCTGACGTAAAAACAATATATTTTATGAAAAAAACAACACATCACATTAAAACATAGACAACTAATAGACTATTAATGTTTCGACTATAAACAGACTGAAGCAACTGTACGAAGTGTTTTTGCGGTAAAAATTTCAAAATCAATAACCTAAAAACAATTTTATATAAAAATAAACCATCAATTTCATACGGGCATCTCAGGTACATCATTATTTCACACAGTAAAAAATGAATCCGAAAAAACAGGAAAAATTATTTTCAGCCGTATGGTTTTATACACCATTTTTTAAAAGAAAACAGTTCTAGTAAACAAATATTAACGAAACTTACTATAATTAATGCTATGGTACCAAAAAGCTTAAATTTTAAAATTTGTTCAATTCTGGAAAGTATAAAATAAACAATGCGATTTTAAAAACATAATATTTTAAAAATGATGTTTGGTGTTTGGTTTATGGTGTGTTTTTGGATAATTTTATAAGTACAAAAAATAAAATTCTAAGAAGTGAAATGTTTTTTTAATATTGATTTCGATTTTTTAAAAGCTAAACATAAATATAGCCAACTGATAATACCAAAATAACAGCAAACAACAAAACACACGAATTAACACATCAATTGTAAAAACAAATTATTTTTTTTTAATGGAAGATACTCATTTAATAGCTTTTTGAATTGAACCAAATTTAAAACTCACGCTTTTTTGTATACTAGCATGATTCTTATTAAGTTTAATAAAATCCCGTTAGCAGAAATGTTTTCTTTTGAAAAATGGTGTATAAAAACAACCAAGTAGTATTCTTGTTAATAATTCTTTAACCATTGAGAATTTATTTTTTATGTAGCGTAGCTGACTTAATTTCGGCCACCTTTTTTTATTTTTTTTTGAATAACTTTTTTCTGGTCCTTCTAATCGACCCAAAATTTGGTCTAAAAATTAAACGATAGCTATTTTTGTTATTCCAGTGCAAAATTTTAAAATTTCTGTTACACTTAAAAATCAATGGAGGTTTAAATTTTTTTTTATAGGAGCCGAGATTAAGGCGCCAGCCATTAACTTCGGCCACCTAGAAAAAACTGGCTATAACTATTGCTAAAACGAACAATAAAAATTTTTAAAGGTTGCAAATTTATCCTTAGGTATTGTTCTTGGTACATATAACTTAATTTTTTCCCGTTTGCAAATTTTAATAGTTATTAGCAAGACTTTAATTAATTATGTCAAAACCTTAAAAAAACAAGTTTTAATAACCTGTCTTTTTTGTTGAATTTTTATTTTTGGCTTAAAAAAAGGGCAAAAAAGTCAAACGAGCAAAAAAAATTCTTTATAAATACAATAGTACGATGTTATTTAAAAACAACAAAAATTGGCAGGTTCTTTCACCTAAATTTTAAGGTGGCCGAAATTAACGGAATCCTAAAATTTGCAGTTAATTAAACGCATTGCAAAGTCATTTTGAACAAAATATCAAAACATGAAAATTAATAACTTTGAGCTTAAATAGAAGATATTTTAAGGTTATATATATATATATATATATATATATATATATATATATATATATATATATATAGTGCTTTGTTCTAAATCTGCAGCTTAAAAACAAAGCAAAAATTAAGAAAATCACAAAAAAATCACTTTTTGCATAAAAATGTTCATAATGCAGAATTACAAAAATAAAAAAAAACTTTTGCAAAAACACTTTATTCAACATTAATCACGTTACTTTTGTGCCAGTTCGTTTGTCTTTAAAAAATATGCTAATTTTCTAACACCTTAAATTGGTGGTTAAATTAACGCCTGGCCAAAATTAAGTCAAATACCCTAACATTTTTTTTCAGTGTGACCTGATACATCGATTAGTATTAATTAAACAGCAATAAAAATACCCCATAATTCAGTATAATGTTAAAAACTTTTAATGTTTAAAAACTTTACAAAATAATTTTTCTTTTAATTTTGCATTTTATTCGGTTTATAAAAATACGGTATTACATCAAAAATTAATATTCAATGGTTAGAGAGTTATTAACAAGAATACTGCTTGGTTGTTTTTTATACACCATTTTTTTAAAAGAAAACATTTCTACTAACGGGATATTTATTAAACTTAATAGGAATCATGTTAGGATACAAAAAAACTTGAAATTTAAATTAGGTTCAATAAAAAACCTATTAAATGAGTATCTGCCATTTAAAAAACATTGATTTGTTTTTACAATTGGTGTGTTAATTCGTATGTTTTGTTGTTTGCTGTTATTCTGGTATTATCAGTTAGCTATATTTACGTTTTGCTTTTTAAAAAAGCCGAAATAAATATAACAAATACATTTCACTTCTTAGAATTATATATTTTGTTCTTATAAAAATATTTTAAAAAACACACCATAAACCAAACACCAAACATCATTTTTAAAATATTGTGTTTTTAAAATCGCATTGTTCATTTAACACTTTCCAGAATTGAACAAAATTTAAAATTTAAGCTTTTTGGTACTATAGCATAAATTATACCAAGTTTTGTTAATATTTGTTTACTAGAACTGTTTTTAATGGTGTATAAAAACAACATTGGAAATAACCAAACGGTATTCTTGTTAATAACTCATTAACTGTTGGGAATTAATTTTTGGTGTAATACAATTTTTTTCTAAGTGTGACCATACATCAATTAGTATTAATTTAAGAGCAATAAAAAATACACCATGATTTAGTATACTGCACCTTTAAAGTAGTTAAATAAGGGCTTATTACTGATAACGTACTAAATAAACATTATTTGTGATGCGCTCTGTTCAGGTGTTTTATTTCCGGATTAAAGACGGGTGCTTTATTTCCGCCTTTGCCACGGGTGCTGTACTTCCGTAAACCAGTTATACCCTCAGCACCAGTTACATTTTATAATTTTGCTGTGTATAGTATACCTTACTTTTTATCATATCTTATAACCATTCACATTGTGCTGCTACGTATAGCTTTAAAATATCATACTATTTACATTTTATAAGTTAGATACAATATATAATATAGCTTACTTACCTTTAATTACATCCTCGGCACAGTTAAGAAGAAAAAGTGTAAAATAACCCCAACCTCCAAACCACGGCAATGTAACTGCTAATTTGAACAGTCTTTGAACCATCACTGAGAATAGGACACATATATCCAATGAAATGCTTTAAATTTTTTAATTTATAATTAATTAGTAAATACACAGTCAATGGAATATTTGCAATATTTCTTTAAATAGTAAAAAAATAACAATGAAAAAAATTTCATTGTTAATTCACGGTCATTAATTCTCTATTTATGTATCAAGTATATATAAAACTTAAAATTTATTTATATACATATATGGAAATGGAAATGAAAATGCCACTGCCAAATCTTTAGCATCCGTTCTAAGCTGTTCAGGTGCATAATTGACAGTGCCATACTTGACTAGCTATATTTTACTAACAATATCAGTTATCAAACATTAAACATTTATAGATTTTATGATAATTATTAAATAGCATTTAAGCTACAATTAGACTAAAAACTTAATGCCAAAAAAGACTGAAACAAGTCTCCTTAAAACACGCAAATTAATAACAAATTATATTAAACGTTCTAAAACAAAAAAATTCAATAAAAAGAATAAGTGTAAATGCTTTGGTTTGCGTTTGATTTGACGAAAATGAATTTGAATTTAAAGAATATTAAGAAAATTAAAAATTCAAGGGTGGTTGATTTTTGCAAGCGAATTTGTTTTATACATAATATATAGCAAACGTTAAAGGAAAAGTCTCCTTATATTAATTCCAAATTTTGTAAGGTTTTTCCGACTTAAATCTGGATATTTGGTTTTAAATATCAGTTATTAATAATAATATTATCTTTGTACCGTTGTGGTGACGCGTGATTCAATTAATTCCATCGTATTAGTATAGTTGATTAACGATTGAAAAAACTTATCCACGCTGTAGGAATTTCTTAAATTCATTATTGTAAGATGGTTAAAAAATACAAACGGAAGCTTTAACACTTATTCTTTTAACTAAATTTTGTTGCTTCTGAAAGTTTAATAAAGTTTATTATTAATTTGCTTGCTTTAAAAGAAGACTTGTTTCAGTCTTTTCTGGCATTAAATTTTTAAACTTTTTGTAGCTTTAATACCATTCCATTTAATATACGGTTTTTTCAAAACTTTGTTTGGACTTTTGATAGAATATTTTTTGTTTTTCTTTGAGACAGTCCACCAGGGGCCGGTTGTTCAACGGCGTCCTTATTTTAACGCGGTCCTTAGTTTAACTGGGCCCTCAAACCTCTAAGGGGCCCCTTAGATAAGGGGGTCTTTATCTGTGGTTGCTCAAAACAATTTAACGGGCCGCTTATCTAAGGGGCCCCTTAAATATTTAAGGAACCCCTTATTTCACGCATTCTTCTGTTTATCGCGCGTATTTAACAAATTAGTCGGTTTGTTATGCGTTCAAAACAGTTAATTTTGTTTAATTATAACAGAAAATAAAGATCGTAAAACAAGTGAAACGTTTTAATAAAACTGATTCTTGTATCCTTACCGAAGTTTACGCAGAGCATCACACGGCAGCACTATGATCGGCAATTTAATCGGCAAAAAAAGGCTTTTGGCAGCTTTATAATCGGCACCTTATTTTTATACGGAGATAATAATATTGGAGGGTAGGAACGTCACTAGTCTTAAGCATTTAATCTTGAGTAATTATGATTGAAAAATGGTAAAACAAAAAAAAATTACTGAAACTAATTCTTGTATTTTTGCTAAAGTTTACGCCAAAGTTTACAAGTTAAAAAAATTACAAGGAACAAATGGTACAAAGTTATCTAATTATATTTACGATATTTTAAACATAAAAAATTTTAAAAAAAGTTAAACAATGAAACAAATTCAAAATTATCTGAATTCTTAGTTTTTTTACAATAGATACAATAAATAATTTATAGTTAAGCTGTCTATCTGCTGCTATTAGTGATATTCCTACTCTTAATATCGTGCTCCGGTCCTCTGCTCCGGCCAGTTAAAGCGGACATAGCTTTGGAGCTAACGCTTCGCCTCTTAAATAAGAATGTAAATTTATTTATTTTAGCTTGAAACATATTTTAAATTGCTCTATTGGCATTTTAATCCTATTAGTATTATATTTAATAAGACCTGAAATAAACATAGTTTACAAACAATTTGGCTAAATAATCTGTGGCATTACTTTTAAAATATTTATGAAATCAGTACAAACATAATACGGAGCTCAGGAGCTCCAAAGCTTTCTCCAAAGCTCCGAGTTGCTCCAGATTTTAAGCGAACACCACTGGTTACTATACATTACTGTTATACTTTCTCAGCCTACTTTTTTGCTTAAGCTAATTTAAGCGTAGATCGCTCAAACTTGGTAAACGATTAGAACAAACAAAATACTAACTGCATGCCGATTAAACTGCCATGAATTGTCGCATGATACCAGGAAATCTCGCAATATTATAAAAACTAAATAGTAAGTTTTTCCAAAGCTCCGAAATTCAGAGCGGAACTCCAATTTTTGGAGATCCGATCTATTCCTGTATTAATTTTATGAATGAATAATAAATAATTCCATTATTTTATAATTTTTTCAAAACAAAATTTCTTTCGAGAAAAATAAAATATGTTCTTTAATTTTAAACAAACTGTGACAAAACAAATCATAACGGTGACTCTTTTTATATCTTAAACCAGAAATAATCTAAACAAAATAAGCCAGAGTCACGTTGATTTTATACTGATTGTGACTCTTTGTATCGAAGTAACGACGATTTTTGTCATTGGCTAAACTGCGGAACTCCCCTGAACACTGGAACCTGAACAAGAACCGGATTTGAAATTTTCCGAAAATTCGGAATAAGAACCGGAACCAGAATTTCAAATTGATTAAAACCGCAATCAGAACCAGAATAAACTAAAAAAATTCGAAACTCGGTACACTAAAAAAACTAAAAATAATGTGTTTTTTTAATTCCTCCATAAAAACACTTAAAAATCATGAACTTCTTTAAAGCTTTAAAAATATGAAATTACCAGAGTTTAAACTAATTTAATCTGTTTCAAGGTGTACAACTAAAATCGTAAAACTATGTATAGTTTGATGTAGGGTAGTGCATTTAATTTCGGCACTTTTCCAAATTGGGCATTTTTAATTTTGGGCTATATCTTTGGTAATCCTGGACGGAATACGACGTTTGGTAGATTAAATGAGAGCTAATTATATGTAAATGACTGTCGTGAGCTTTTTATTTGTTATGTTGTGATATTTTTATATGTGAAATTGTGTGATTTATAAAAAATAAAATAGTTACTCGTTTTTAGAACATGGGCATTTCATGATAGGGAATAAATTGGTTTAAAAATTAAACTGTCCTGGTAAAATTTAGTTTATTTTTTATATTTAGTTTTAGTCCCCGTGGTTCTACGTTGCGTCTGTGGTGAGCAATCGTTATAAAATAAAATCGTGTAATTTCGGAACACATATTGCTGTCTGCTGCTAAAACCAGAGCATCTATAACCGTTAAAAAATAATATTTAGGTTCTAATTTTACCTGAGTTTCGTTGGAAGTTTTGTTCTTTTGTTATTTTTAAATTTTTAAAACTGCCGAAATTAAATACACTTTTTTCCCAAATTACAAAAAATAACAATTTGTTTTCGGTCGTTTCGATCGATAGTTTAGGTAAAAACGGGTTAAATTAAGTGGTCGGGTGTTAAATCGTATTTGTAAATAGTTAAAAAACAACGTTCAAATGTGTAGGTGTAGGTAATTTTGATAATTAATTGGTTGTAATTTAAAAAAAGTACCGAAATTAAATGCACCTTTTTCCATAACAACAAAGAAATATTTCAAATTCTGAGAATTTCTTTCCAATTTATTTGTTACCAATTCTGAAATTATGTATACACTTTAACACTAGGATGCTAAAGCGTTTAAACAAATATTAAAGTTCATAACACAAACTAGAATTTGTTTTAGGCGTCTTATTTTTTCATTAAAGTTTGGGAGAAAATTGCCGAAATTAAATGGTTTTCGATACACTACTTTTAAACATCATATCTTTGCAAATTCTTTATAAAAATAAACGAAACTTTATATGCATGCGCTCCACGCCTTAAGGCGTGAGTTCAAATAATTTCGATGTTTATGTGCTTATTTTTAACCAACTTTAACGTCTTTAAAACTACCCGTCATTTTGTGTCAATTTTGCTCATTTTGATGCCATTTAGCATTTTAGCTGTAACTTTTTGCCAGTTACACGTTGAACAACAAGTAGAAATTTAAATTAAAGAAAACTGTTTGGAGATAATGATAGGTTTTTAAATTTTTGAAAATGATGATTTTTTGACTGAGAAACAATCGATTGTTTGTAAAGTGCCGAAATTAAATGCATACATTTATTTTTGGCAATTTTCCATTTTTTAAAAAAACTGATTTAATTAAGTAAAAAAAACAACTTTGGTACAGTGAAACTTTTATGACGCAACGCAGTATCGTGAAAGCTTCAAAATGAGCTATCAAACATGAAAATCGGGCCATACAGTAAAATTACATTGGAAAAACGAAAAAGTGCCGAAATTAAACGCACTACCCTCTAGTGATAAAAGTAGTACTAGGACTAGTTAGTGTTAACTAGTACTAGGCTAGATAAGCAAACTAGTACTAGACTAGGAATAGATAATTTTGAATTTCCACGGACTAGACTAGACTAGATAATTTTCCTGGACTAGATAACTAACTAGTCTAGTCCAAATAATATGCAAATTTTTGACATAAATCACAAATTTACATAATTGATTAGTCTTGTATTATTGTTTTGCCAAACCTATGCTGCAACCTACGGGTGTGCATTGCCGGGAAATTTTATTTTAGTCTCGCCTTAGTATTAGTACTAAAGGTTCAAAAATCGTTTAGCTTTAGCTTTAGTACTAAGCCCACAAAAAGGCTTAGTACTAAAGCACTTTAGCCTTAGCTTTTGCTAAACTGACAAATATGGAAATATTCCTAAAATTTAAAAATTATCACTTTTTTAAGGTAATTCTTAGCATTGCATTGTTAAGTTTACAGTAAAACTCAACACTAAAGAAGTTTTTAACGTTTATTGCATCAGGTTTTAGTTTTATATTTTAAATGTATTATTTTTAGGGTTAATTTTACAGGTGTAAAGTTGCTCTTGTAACTGTATTCCAGTTTTAAATTTAAATGTTAATATCTATATCAAAAATGGTTAACTATCAAGAATAGTTTTTCCGAAATGAATATCTAAAGCAACAAAACATTTAACCAATACCTTTTTATTAAAAAAAAAACGTTTACTACACAATTAACTTTACAAAATGCCCATATGAAAAAGTAAAAATAAGATTATTTTAATATTAAGCACTTAGAAACTCGAAAAAATACTTCAAAAAAGCAAAAAATTAGTATTTTTCAGGACCTACCTAGCATAACAAAAATTGGGTCGGCGGTCCCACCACGAAACAAAGTTCCTCTCCAATTAAATGCATTTTTTCGTATTATTTTTGAAACTGGAAATACTATATACAAATAAAACATCTACTTGAAAAATGTTCGTGGTCTTTTTGTATTTAATTAAGCATTACAAAATGTTTGTTTTTTCGGAATAGCCTAAAAAATTTACATATGAGAAACTTTAGTTACGCTTAATATAGCTCTAAATAATAGTCAAAAATTAACAAAAATATTCGAAATTGTTTTAATATAGTTGTTTAATCTCCGGTTTCCGAAAAAATTTGGTAAAAATCATTGGTTTCATAACGAAATTTGATTTCGCGGCGGGACCGCGGACCCAAATTTTTGTAATGCTAGGTAGGTCCATGCTTAAACAAAAATAAGAAACACAAAAAATAAAACCCCATATTCATAAACCAAAATTCGTTTTAATATCTTTTATCATTATTGTTCCTAATACTCACTTATGTTTCTTTTAAAGTAAAAATATAGTATAATTTAATTTCAGATAAGCATAGTTTTTTGGCAGCTAAGACGCTAAGAGTAAGGGAATGGTTTGAGGTGGTTGGTTACCCGAGGTAAATGGCATCTTGAATTCTGGAAAGGATGTATGGAAAATTTCGAAATCTAAGAGCGTCAGGGTGTGTCTTGTGGGTTAAAACAAAATACTTTAGAAATGTCAGATTTAAAATTCTGGAGGAGAGCCAAGTTAAAAAAATTGAAAATTTTCTGAGGAGAACACGATGTTTTTCAGGAGAGGGGTCCAAAATTTTTATGTTAAAGGACCCCACTATACTCCTCCATTTTATTAATAGAAATCTTATTAAATAATCATGTTTTTAATGGTGAACACTTTTTTTTGGTTTTTGTTAATTTTTTGGTCAATTATTTTTTGAGTGATTTTTCATTTTCCTGGCAAAAGCTAACGTTTTGCCGGGCCCATACCTTTTGCCGAGCTTTTGCCAGCTAATTTCAGTTTAGCCGCGCCTTAGCTTTAGTACTAAGCCCAAAAAACCCTTTAGTACCAAAGCACTTTAGCTTTAGCTTTAGTAATAATGACACCCGTACTGCAACCAACTACATTATATTTTTGTCTTTTCACAAAGGATTGATAACTGTGATAAAACTTTTAAAGTATACGAACTGGTCACAAAAATCTTAGAGGGTTATGCATGGTTTTAATAGTTTTTTTTATTTTTAGTGTGTAGCGTAACCTGATATTTTTAGTGTGTAGTTTAGAATCTTGACTATCAGTTAAAGTTGTAAACATAGCCTTGTTAATTAATGATTCTTTTAGAATCTCATGCTTGTTTGATTACTTATTAAGGAATGCATGAGAACATCACTAGAACAATGTTTTGCTAAATCAAAAGACCGTACTCTCTTGATGACAGAAAATACGTTCTTATTTTTTAAGCTTGGTTAGTAAGGTAGGGTGGGGTACGAACGTAGCTGGCGTACAATTGATAAATCAAATAATCACTATTTTGGCTTTAATAATATTAGTGAACTAATATTAAAATTCTATTATTTTAAAAGTTATGAAACAACTTTTCACTTTACATTTATATTCATTTTTGGCTTGAAAGTGCGATTCAGAGTAAACCTTTTTGTCTTCGACTTTGAGGATTTTTTTGCAAACCTTATTGCTACCTCTAATTGCACACAAAATTTTTTGTCAAAATATTTTTGGTGGTTCAGAAGATTTGACCCTTTAAAAACATTTTTTCGGTGGTCTTGTACTTGAAAGATTGTTTAATGAGTATAAAAATTTGGAAACTTCTTATTTTCATTTGATACCTTGATTGTTAAGATTGCTACAGCATTTGTTAAAACATAGTGTTTGATGTTTGTGGTACAAAAAACCTGCGATTTTTTGACCAAAAAGACGAAGTGTAAAGAAAAATTTCGGGCAAATTTAGTTCCTATTTTCGGCCGAACATTTCAGATCAAAAATTATCCTGTGAGCAAAAAACAGTCCATTATGCATCATTTTTACTATTATCTCATTGAAATAATTTAATAAAGCATTAGCAACAACTTTTTTTATACATATCATTTCTCAAAGATATAGAAACGAAAAATAATTTCACTTGAAAAACAAAAAGTTTGAACACATTCTATTTTCATCACTATAACATTAAAAACAGCTAACAAATTTTATTATGTTTAAACATGAGCTTGTTTTAGAGCTTAGAAAGATGTTAAAATCATATTTGATTGTGTATTAATTTCAAAAATATATCTTGAGTTTTTGATAAAAAACTGTAACGGGCTAAGTAAAAAAAAAATTGTGAAAATGCTAAAAAAATATTATTTTTTAGATGCAAAATATCAAAACAGACATTTTTGGAAAAAACCGAAACTAAAATCTTATAATTTTAATGTTTAATTGGGGAACAAAACCAAACTAGATTAACTGGAACTGAAACAAATTGAAAATTTCTCTGAATTCGAAACCCTACCAATTCGAT
>JASAMX010030781.1:0-73668 GCA_030248175.1 Microlaimidae sp. YZB2_3 | reverse complement strand
TTATTCAGGAGACCTCTGGCTGCATAATTTGATTCCTAACCAATTATTATTCAACAATGATGACTTTAATGTACTAAGGAAAGATAGGGTGCAAGGAGAGAGGGGAGGTGTAATGACACTTTTAAAAAAGTCAATAAAATTTAATGAAATTTTAATCCAAGAAAAATTTTATAACTTAGAAATAATTATTGCTGATCTTATTATTTTAAGTAACAAAATCCGTTTAATAAATGTTTATAGGCCGCCTAATATTAAAGCTGAAGACGATTCCTTATTGCTAGAATGTATAAGATTTTATGTGAATAGTCACACATATACCACAATATTAATGGGCGATATAAACTTGCCTGGTATAAATTGGGAGTCAAATGCTATACTTTGCAATTCACAAAATGAAACTAAATACTACACTAAATTTCTGGAGTTAGGACTATCCCAACTTGTGAACAAACCATCCCGTGGTAGGAATTACCTAGATTTATTGCTAACTAATGACCCTGAGATTTTCAAAAATGTAAGTCTAGCTGTAAACTTTGGTAACTCAGATCATGCTGTAATAAATAGTGAAATTGATTTAAGCCTATACAAAGAAACTAAATCTCCTGAAAACATCCTTCTGGTACCGAACTTTAAGAATGCTGACTATAAATCAATAGCTTTGTTTCTTGCATCACAAAATTGGGACCAAAATTTCAAACATCTTAATACAGTCCAACAATACTGGGACTGTTTTATTGAAATCATTACCCAAAGTATAATTTTACATGTGCCATTGGTAAACAAGCACAAAAAATATGCCAAGAAAAAACGTTTTTATCCAAAAAATATATACAAGCTTCAAAATAAAAAGAAAAAAATCTGGAAAAATCGACATAAAAATAGCAATTTTAAAGATGAATTTAAAAAAGTTTCCAAAGAATACACTAAAAGTGTAAAAAAGTTCAATTCAGACTTAGAGGAGGAAGTTCTTAAATCTAATGATACCAGTTATTTTTTAAATATATTAATAAACAAATCAAAACTAAAGAGAAAATTCCTCCAATCAAATGTTCAGATGGCAGTTATGCTAATGAAGACATTCAAAAAGTAGAAATTTTTGGAGAATATTTCAGTAGTGTTTTCACAAAAGATGATAAAAATTTGCCTTTTTTTGAGCCAAAAAATAATTATAAAATTGAAAACATAAATTTTACAGTTAGAGATGTTCTAAAATACTTAAAACTGCTTCCAAACAAATTGTCGCGCACCCCAGATGGCATTCCTGCTCTATTTTTAAAGCGCCTGGCAAAAGTTATTGCAGAACCGCTTTCAATAATATTTCAAAAATCATTTAATACTGGGGAAATTCCATATGACTGGAAAACTGCTCTTACTGCTCCTGTTTATAAAAAAAGTTTTAAAAGTGAAAAAGAAAACTATCGCCCAATTTCACTAACCTGTTTCTCTTGTAAAATCATGGAGCAAATTGTAAAGTGTGAGCTTTCTATCTTTTTTGTAAATATATTATCTCTACTTCAGCATGGTTTTAAAGATAAAAGCTCAACAGTTACGCAACTCCTTGATTGTTACAATGATTGGACATTGGCTATAAATAATAAAAAGCTAGTAGATGTAATATACCTTGATTTTGCAAAAGCTTTTGACACTGTGTCACATCAAAAACTTTTGTACAAATTGAGCAAATATGGAGTCTGTGGTAAACTTTTAAAATGGCTTGAAGCTTTTTTAACAAATCGAGTCATGAAAGTTATAATTAACAATTCCATTTCATCAGCATACCCAGTTATCAGTTCAGTACCACAAGGTTCAGTTTTAGGACCATTTCTTTTCTTGGTTTACATCAATGACATTATTGATTGCATTCAAAATTCAGAAATAAGACTTTTTGCAGATGATGCAAAAGTCTACACGTGTTTTTCAGAGCATGATGATAATAGAATAAAACTTCAAAGTGATTTAGATCGAATTGCTAAATGGGCAACTGACTGGCAGCTTAATTTATCTGAAAATAAATGTGAAGTTTTACATATAGATATGGGTAAAACTTCTGAACAAACGGATTATTACTTAAATAATAAGAAGTTACCTAAAACTAATTTAGTCAAAGACTTGGGTGTTTACATAAGCAATGATTTAAAGTTTTCTTCTCATTGTCAAAAAATAGCTAGTAAAGCCATGAGAACAGCCAGTTTAATTTTTAGATGTTTTAAATCACAATCTGTAAAAAATTATCTTATTGCCTATAAATGTTTTGTACGTCCTACAGTTGAATATGCAAGTGCTGTTTGGAGTCCCTATCTGATTAAAGACAAATACCTTGTGGAAAAAGTCCAACGTGTCTTTACAAAAAGAGTTTTCAAAATCTGTAACTTGAAAGACTATGGGTACAACAGCAGGTTAAGTCTACTCAATCTAGAAACTTTGGAAAAACGTAGAGAAAAAGCAGATATGATTGAAACATTTAAGATAATAAATAGATTGGTAAATATAGACTTTAATAAATACTTCCATCTGAATACAAATCAAACAAGGGGTCATTCCAAAAAGTTAAAGATAGAACACTGTAGAATTAATTGTAGAAAGCACAGTTTTTTTAATAGAGTCCCAAAAAAATGGAACTCACTGAATGAAAAACAAGTTAATGCCAAAACATTGCATCTTTTTAAAAAATCTTTGCTTGAGATAACCAGATATGACTAAAAGAAGAGCTTTATATCTAAAGCCTTTAGTCATTTTTTTTCTAGTAAGGCAGCCAGGTTTTCTCTGTGATAATATACAAAATGTTTCTATTTTGTTTTTGTTTCTAACCATGTAGTGTAACTCAACTGGGTTGCACATTATGTACTTACTATTAACTATGTATAATTTGTCATTTGTACTTTACTGGAAAATAAATCTTAAATCTTAAATCTTAAAAAATCTTAATGATGCAAAAATTTATTATGAATTCTCTAAAAATGAAAAAAAAAGCCTTGAAAATCAATGTGCAATGCTTCAAACATATAAATAAAGTGGCAGAATGGGCGAAAATTTGGCAGTTGACACTTGCTGAAAATAAATGTGAAATGTTTCATATTGGACCATCCAATAAATTTAACAAAATCTATTCAGTCAACAATCAAACGCTAACAAACTCTACAACAGTTCGAGACTTGGGTGTTTATGTCTCAAATTTGAAATTCTCTTATCACTGTGAAAAAATAGCAGATGCAGCAATGCAACGATCAGCTCTAATTTTTAGAACATTTAAAGCAAAGTCTGTAAAATTTGGTAAAAGCATATAAATCCTATGTACGACCAATTGTAGAGTATGGTAGTGTAGTTTGGAATCCTTTCTTAAAAAAAGATATAATTATAATTGAAAATGTTCAAAAAAGCTTTACTAGAAGATTGTATAAGTTTTGTGGTCTTAATTACTTCAGCTATGAAAACCGATTAGTTTTTCTAAAACTTGATAAACTTTCCGAACAAAGAGCAAAATTGGATTCTTGCAAAATCTATAAAATGATTAATAACAAAACAAGTCTGCAATCCAAAGATTTTTTCTCATTCAATAATAATCAAACCAGAGGTCACCCATTTAAACTTCAAGTTGATGATAGCAGGATTGAGGCCAGAAAATTATCTTTTCCAAATCGTGCTATTTGTAGTTGGAATAATTTAAACTCCTCCAAAGTTTCTGTGAAAGCATTAAAAAAATTTAAAAAAGCAATTGACTTTTGTTAATGAATAGAGTTGTGCTCAGTATTAGTGCTAGAGCTGTTTAAAAAAAACTCTGGCCTACTGAGCCATTTTTTAGCAAAATAAAAATACTTCTGATGCTATTCACTATACACTGTGTTGCATTTGGATCGCAAAACAATATTAAAAACATTGCTTCTTTTCATTTTCAAAATAGTCTCTTTCTGTACTTCCTTCCTATAATCTTAAACTTTTCATATATTGCTTTAGTTTAGTACTGTCTACTGTTTCTTCTTACTTTTCTTTCTTTTTTTTTGCTTGTAACTTTGTTTTCTTTTTTTTCTTATAATTCATTGTTTTTACCTGCAATGTTTTGCGATTTTAGAAAGTTTTATATTATGCTATTGTAATCCTTTCACTATATTTTTAGGCAAGCACTAAAAGACACCTACCACACCTACTACACCTACTACACCGACCGACCAACCGAGGGGTGAAACTCCTCTTGTTTCTAAAAATTTCCCTAAGCAACCTAAGCAAAACCTTAAAATCAAGCTAAATTTAATGTTTTGTTTGATTTTGAGGTTTTGCTTAGGTTGCTTAGGTCGGTCGGTGTAGTAGGTGTGGTAGGTGTCTTTTAGTGCTTGCCATATTTTTATGTTTTTTTTAAATTTCCTAAAAATAAAATGATTTGATTTGATTTGAAGTGCGCGGCGTTCTAAGGCTGGCGGTCTAATGCTCGGCGATCAAGTGCTGGCGTTCAAATTTCCTAGAATCGGAAACCTGGGCCTCTTATAAGAGGCTGAGTCCAAAATCAGGACGGCTATATCGCCTTTAATAATTCAAAATAATTCAAATTTGATATTAAATCAAGTAAATCTCATTCTCTACTATCCATCCATATTTTTAGTTTTGAAATAACTTCAGTATTTTGTGAGATATTTGAATTTTTCTTTATGAGAGACTGAGAGCGCGTTGCGAGAGGCTGTTACGAGAGGCTAAGTTAACGCACCCCGGGTTTTCTTAAGAGAGGCTGGAGACTAAGTCCTAACCTACCAGTATAAGCAAATTTACAGCCATGTCGAAACACTATCAACGACTACCAAAGACTCTTGAATGACCGCGGGAACAAAAAACTAAAGAAAATGACTAACAACCTAAAAATATTAGAAGGATTAAGTGTATGGCCTTAAGGGCTTAACCAAAATTAGTCAAACTTTTCAAACGTATTCAGAATTGTTGTCTTCGATCCTGTACGCTTAGAAAAGCTACTCAAATTAGTTAGACATTTATATAAAAATCCATAAATAAACTAGAAAACTACCGGACCAAAGAGGAAAAAACTGACATAACGCGTCTAAACAGCCCCCCCCAAAGCCCGCTGGCCGGGCAAAAACTTATAACAAGGAACACAACGCGGGTCCCGCCCAGCGACCAAAATACACCCCGCGACCCCCAGAAAGCAAACAACAAAGGAATCGAGTTCTGACAGAACCCAAAAAAGTAACCGCCAAACACACAGCAGCGCAGCTCCTTCCGCCGGCGGCAAGACCCCCCGAAGCGGCGAAAAGAGAAAACGGAAAACCCGGGCCTCTTATAAGAGGCTGAGTGAAAAACAGGACGGCTATATGCCTTTAATAATTCATTTTAATAAACTTGATATTAAATAAAGTAGATCTCATTCTCTACTATCCATCCATATTTTTAGTTTTAAAATCACTTCAGTATTTCTGAGATATTTGAATTTTCCTAGAGAGGCTGAGAGCGCGTGAGAGGCTGTTGAGAGGCTAACTTTATTCTTCAGGGTTTTTATATAGCGGGCTGAAAATGGCTTATAATGGTTGAAAATGCTGGATGGCGCAAGGAAGTTGGCATGTTTTTCTGGCATGTTTTTGCAGGTTTTTGCATGTTTTCAGCATGTTTTTGAAATTTTCACACGTTTACGGGTTAACACTCAAATTTCGATTAAATAAAAGACAGAAATGCAAATATATCAGCCTATATGCATATAAAACATTTTTTTAAAAGTTTATTTTGATTTTAATTGTGTTATTTTACAGCTTGTTTCTGGCATGTTTTTGCATGTTTTTGCATGTTTTTGCAGGTTTTTGCATGTTTTTGCATGTTTTTTGCATGTTATGAAGGTTTCACACGTTTATAGGTCAACAATTGAATTTTAGTCACATAAAATACTTAAATGCGGATAATAACCTATTTAAACACAAAATAATTTAATTTTTAGTTCAATTTGATTTTAAATCTATTATTTCACAGCTTAATTCTAGCATGTTTTTGCATGTTTTCGAAGTTTTAAAATTTATTTAAATATTATGTAAAAACACAATAAAACAATAAAAACATAAATATTGCAACGTATTTTTGTAGGAAACATATTATATAAATATTTTTTTTGTTTAGTTTAATTTACGAGTATTTAGTTTGATATGCAATAACCATTGGTAGCATGTTTTCAGCATGTTTTATTCACCCGACTTTGGACGCTCGATTTGTATATGTGTGTATTTCAAAATTCCAACGGTTAGTATCGAGCGCCACCATAAGGGTCTATTAAAAAACATTTTAAATATTTTAGTTTCAATCAGTTTATGCTTTTTCTTGAGTAACTATTTTGCAAAAAAGAAAATAAATAAACAAATAAAAGCATAGCATAGACCTTATGTTGTATTGTGCAAGTTTCTTGTGTTGGATTTTACTTGAAAATTGAATTCTTGTGGAAAAAAATAGTTTATAATAGAGATTTTTTTAGAGCCAAGCCCCCCTTTTCGATATCCGCAGAGGCCCTGGAGCTCTGGAGCTCTGCGGTAATGAATTTCGTGAATAATTAAAGAATAATTTCATAGAATATTTTTTTCAAAATTTTTTTGTAAGCTAAACTTTTGTAAAACTTATTAAAAATTATAAAAATTCGAATAGAATAATTAAAACATATACCAAATCGCTCATTTAAAGGGTGGAGCTCAGGAGGTCTCTCAGTTTTAAATGGCAGGAGCTCCAAAGTGTGATATTGGTTCGTAGGGACAATACTAGTTTATTGGTACCGGCTGGCTTTAGTAATGATTAAGATAATTTATTGTTTTTAAACACTGGGTTTTTGTTCTATTAACTTATTTTTTTGTGAAACATGTCCTGAATTACTATGGTTATGTTTATTACATGTTATTTTATGAATAAACTTTAAATTTAGTCACTTATAAAAATTAAAAAAAAAACATTACCAGGGAAAAAGCAGAAAAAATATATTAAAATACCAAATGTAGAAAATATAAAACACTTTTAACAAAATTATGTGCAAATAATTGACAACAAAATTAAGTGATCACCAACGAATTGATCTATAAAAAAGTCATATCAGCGATCGAGTAAACTGTAAATTGGAATAGTAGCTGCCCACTGATATAATTTTTGCATAAATCTTTTTTAATGTATGTGAAAGTTTGCTTATTTATGAAAGTCTATTTCGAAATCTTGTAAATGGCTAAATCTTGGAACTCCCTTCTACTTTATTTTAAATCTTTCAGAATTTAAAAGTACAGATACAAATCGACTTTTATTTAAAAATTTCATTTTCGTATAAGATGTTTAATAAGTTAATAATTCAAGGAAATGTTTCGAGACATGGCTCTTTGTTCACAAATACGTTTGGTGCAATTTGTTTTGTGGATATGATGCGATTTTTGTACCCAACAGATCTTGCTGATCATCCGTTTTTCCGTTTCTGTAAAATTTGACCCCGCTGATATCCTAAGGTGTATTATCGTGTTGATTTTAAAACCAGTCTGTTCTTGTTTTCACCGGTTGTATTGCTAATCAAAAGGATAGTGTGACATCCAAAATTAGATAAATTACATATACCCGTTGTTTTTCTTTCCTATAGTTTATCACTATATGGACACAGCTATTGAATACCAGTGGAAAATTTATTGAGCTTTTATTGCACTTTGCTTCATCGTTTTTATTTTTCAAGTATGGATAAATATTCTTCCACATCATCCTCATATTTCGTTAGAAAGGTTCCTTTCTTTTTGGGTTCGCCGGTTTTTTTTTTTTTTTTTTTTTTTAAATAGATTCGAATAGGATAGGCCTTCCCTATTTGTTTCGGCCACCGTGTTTCTTTAAAAAGGATAGAATACAATAACTGGCTCGTAACCGGATAGCAGCTAAAAAACCCTGGAGCAATATTCTGATTGACAAACTGAAAGAAAAAAGTCGACCCTGTCTCCTGAAGGCAGTCTACAGTGATTTCCGTGTCGAAAATTTAAGATCAAGACTTTTTTTTAAAGCTGCAGTTAAATGTAAAAGATGTCCAATCCAGTTTCTACTTTCGATTAAAAATGAGCCTAAGGAGGTATAACTTTTTTAGCAATGTAAAACTAAATTTAGTATAATGACGAAAAAAATTAAAGACAGGATTACTTTTTGAAATTACTTCAGCTATTGATTTGCCACGGGGAAATCGAAATCTAATGATTGATCTAATGATTGCGTGAAATCCGAAACGTCTTATGTATACAATAAATGTTATATCTCTTGTTTTACTTGCAATCATTACTTTTTGAAAACTTATATCAGTGTATAGCTAAAACTTTAGATGGGTTTTCTAGTAAAAATTAAGACGCGAATTTGCAGTTATACTCAAACAATTTGAAGAAACTTTCTATAAATCAAGGATCTACAACCGATTTTATATTATTGTTTTTATAAAACTTTCAAATTAATTGAAACCAGACTAAAATTGGGAAAAACAGCTCCAGAAGTGTTTGACAAACTTAAAAGTGTTACCGAAATGTGTACATGGATTTCAAATTGGCGGTGCAGAACGCAAAATTAACAAAAAAAAACGATTTATTGAACAAACGGATTTACTGAACGGATATGGCTAAAATTTAATAATGTTGTAGCTTAGGTCTTAAGGAACTTATATTTCAAATTTGAAGCATATCGCTTCGATATTAAAGGAGTTATCCAGTTAGGGCGTTATAGCACTAAGTGCACAACACACCAATACCAAACACCAAAAACCACACACTTTAACACAGTAACGGACCGAAAATCCGATAAAACCACGAGATGTACTTTAAGGGTAGTGCATTTAATTTCGGCACTTTTTTGTTTTTCCGATGTAACTTTTTACTGTATGGCCCGATTTTCATGTTTTATAGCTCATTTTGAAGCTTTTACGATACTGCGTTGCGTCACAAAAGTTTCACTGTACGAAAGTATTTTTTACTTAATTAAATCAGTTTTAAAAAAATGGAAAATTGCCGAAATTAAATATGTGCATTTAATTTCGGCACTTTTTGCCTGACTTTTTGGCAATTTTGACATATTTTGCCTCTTAATCAGAGTTTTTTTTAAATTTATTTAGTCTAGCTGAAACTAGCATAAAACGGTTTTTAATCAAATTAGTTGACACCCCGCAATTTTATTTAATTGATTATTATGTTTTATCCCATTATTGTTTCACGAAAATTCGTAGATTGTAACATTACACACTGACTCAATTTTTAATAAAATTAAAAAAAATTTAGTTTGTGGAGCATTACGTTGATTCAATAGCTAAAGGAACTAAAGGTGTCATCGCTCTGGGAGTACGTCACATAACTCCAAAGTTTCCTCCTGGTCGTTCTTCTATAAGAAAATATATTGACATGGATGCCACAAAAAAACACTGCCAGAATTTAGTAAAACGTTTCCAAAACATTAATCTTGCAGAAGTTAAAGTGGTACTTGCTCCGATTCTTGACGATTACGGCCATCGTGCACAAAATCCACATTTTTATTTACTGGTAATAATAAATATAAAGTTATTCTAAATAGTCTTTACAGTTTTTATTTATTCATTATTATTTATTCACCAACTACTTGAAACTACTTAAACATTTTTTAAGATTAAATAAATTTAGCTATAGTATAATATTAAAACTTCAGAGGCTGACGGGAGCTCTGAAGCATGATATTAAAGGGTAAAAATCACCAGTGAATATATAATATAATTGAATAGTTTTAAAAGTAGATTCTGGCTTATTTTGTGATACTTTTTCAGGCAGCAAGCATTTCCAAGCACACGATATTCTCTATTGACAGTTGCGCTCAACATTTTTCCACGGGTCTTAGCATTTACGATTCAGATTGGTTTGAAGTTACATTCGAGTAAGTAAGAACATTACAACAAAAATTATAACAACAAACAAAAACATACTGTTAAGTTTTGAAGGTTAGTTTTGAAGCGAAACTGGCCTATATTAATTAGAGCGAATCGTGAAACCAAATACTACAGTAACACATATCAGCAATATAACTTGATATTCTAATTACAAAAATATAGCTATATCACAGTATATCTAGCTTCAAAACTTGTTTTAGTCGGTCTCTATCAATTTTGTTCGGGAAAAACTATGCACTAATAAATTAGGATTAGCAAAAATTACTGTATGTTGTAAATTTTTACGAAAAACATTTTTGCTTATAAAGTCGTATTTCATACGAAGTACGAACTTATGATTATCGATGTAGCCCAGTAGTTAGAATTCAGGATTATCTCAGTAAATCCAAGGCTTTATTCTTGCTGACGGCATTTTTTAAATTTAAAACAAATTGCATGTCCCATTTTAAAGTCACAGCTTGTAAAATATGCAAACGCTTTAGTTAAAAATGTGCAACAAGACGAATGTTTTTGCCACTAGTTTTTAATTTAGGTTTTTTATGAACTCTTGGAAGCTTCAATCGTCTGAACTTTTTGGTGAGTCTGAAAAAATTAGAAAAGGGACCGTCAGCTGGAATATTGTTCGGTCGGTTGTTCCGCAGCAAACAAACTCTATTGACTGCGGAGTATTCACTTGTGTCGCTGCCAAATGTGCTGCCTTGGGAAGTGAAACATGTTATGAAAATACCTCAATGCGCTATTTTCGAAATTACATGTTGAGAGAAATTCTGTTTAATACGATTGTTCCACAGACGTGTTCCTTTTCAGACAGCTTGCAGATAAAGCTGCAACAGAAAAAAGGTAAAAAAAACATGATTTGAAAACTTGCTAAGAATTTTATATTATTTTTAGTTATGTTTTCATTTGATTATAAATTTGCTTTATTGTTACACATTTTGAATTATTTATACCTAGCCCCGACTGATTTACAAATTAATTATTTAAAATTTATTCTACAACAAAACAATTAATTCCTGCTTGGCTAAATCAATCGTCGTTTAAAAATCCGTTTATTTTAAATATGTGTTATGAAATTTCGTCGACATTCTTCACGACAGCACTAAGAATGTTACTTTTAGTTTAGAAGGTGAAAATATCCATTCTTACCACATAAATGTGCTTTCTAAAAACTAATTTATAAGTGTGTTAAAATTAAATTTATTTTGTTTCTGGAAGTTAAAACGCGCTTATTTATATAAAATAAGCTCAAATTATCAAACAATATTAAAAACATAATACATAACATATTATAAAAACAACAAAATTTAAATAAACTGTTCCAAAAAACAACTTTATTTTTTAGTACTTTAGTTTTTGTGTTGAAATTGTTAAATTTTGTTTTAAATTACAGAAAAAACTTTGCGGTTTTCGTAATATTGTATGGGGTCATGAGAAGACCACTTAAAAATTTGTGTTTTTTTAATTTAATCAGAAACCAGATTTCTTACCTTTTAGACTCTCAGCTTTTAAAAAAAATAAGTGTGATATGCAATTTTTAATATCAAACCATTCAAAATTTTAAGTGGATAAAAAAAATTGATTTAATATTTTAAATCGTCGTGGTCAGCCAAAATAATTTTCCGCTATTAATTTAGTAGATATATGTGATTTTTTTAGAAAATATTATAATTAAGCCTGTTGAAGTGGAAGATGATAATAATACACAAATTGAGCCTGTTCAATTCGAAGATGATAATAATACAAGAAGAATTGATTCCGTCCAAGTGAAAAATGATAAAAATAAGACTTAACCGAGGAAAACAAGGGACGTAAAATGCTCAATACATTACCAATCATCTAAGTTTGACACATTCCGTCTGAACTGAACTAAAAGCATGGTTGCAAATTTTTTTTTATATTTTATAGTACATAGTGTTTTTAAATATTATAAAAAAAACACATTGCACAAAAATAAATTTTGATGATTTAAAATTTCAAGAAAAATATAATAATATTACGTTCACTTATAACTATCGTATTGATTACAGAATTTTACACGTCGTATAAAAATTATGATAATGATTCAAAATTACATCTCTCTCAAAAATTTAAACATTGTTTAAAATTGGGCTGTAAAAAGCTCTAAAACTAAAATATACGATAAATAAAACATTTTAAGTAAATAATATGACATTTTTTTGTTTTGTGTTTTTTGCTTAATACTTTGGGAAATTTAATTTGAAAATAGAGCAAAATAAACAATTTTATGTAGAGTGAAAAATTATAAATTCTAGAAAATAGAACCATTTCCCCTTTTTTTTTTCCCCCCCGGGAGATGATCTTTTTGTAAAGCTCACAACTTTTTAGAAACGATGCATTTTTAAATGGTATATAATTGGTATTTGAGTCAAAAAGTTCTCATCCGCTATTTTGCACTGTTCCGATTGTGCACCATAACACAAAAAAACTAACCTTTTTTGCTTAAAAATATAAAACGGTGGCATATTTTGTAGTCTAGAATGCTGTGAAGGGAAATGCTTTGACGTTGTTCTATAGATTTTCTTTTTTTTTATCCCTTTAAGGTTTTTAGTGTAGACACACGACCGAGGTGAAATTGTTATTTTTTCTGCTCTATTTCAAAAATTTAATTTTTAACTATTTTACTTAGACAATTTATAAAAAATAAAAATAAACATTTTTTTAAATATACAAGTAGCCCGTGTCAGCCATACGGCTGACAAATAATTTTTACCGTATTTTTTTATTCAGTTACTAATTTTTTTTTTCAAAATTCAACCCTTTTATGCCATTCCCGTGACTGTAAGATTTACAGTGATACCTCAGTTACCCACTCTAATTTTAGTTGGGGAGAAGGGTCTTTCCCTTTTTTGGTGAAAATATGTTGTCCAGCATAAAGATGTCCGTGTTAATTTTTTTACTAATTTCAACCACCTTATGATGCTCCCTGAACTATAAGGTTTCCCATAATATCTCATTTATCCTAATTTTTTCGTGGTTGGGGAGGAAGGTTCTTCCATCTTTGGTAAAAATATATTGTCCAATATACAGATGTCTATGTTATTTTTTAAAATTTTAACCCATTTATGACATTCTCCAGACTGTAAGCTTTGCAATGATACCTCCTTTAGCCCAATCCGTTTTGTGGTTGAAGAGAAGGGTCCTCCTTTTTGGTGAAAATGCATTGTCCGGTCATTTCTCCTTTTAGTAAAAAAACGTTGTCCAGCATAAAGATGTCCATGTTCATTTTTCCAAAAACATGATATTCTGGCTTCACTTTGGCGAATTACTCTTACCAATAAGTTTTTAAAGTTCCAAAATCCATAGGGTCCCTCCCCCTTTTGTGAAAACGCGTTATAAAGATGTCCATGTAAGTTGTTTCAAAATTTCAACCCCCTTACGACATTCCCTGAGGTATAAGCTTTCCAACGATACCTCATTCACCTTAATCCGTTGGGTGGTTAGGGAGGAGTTAGGACAGGAGTCAGACTCACCCACACACACACAGACATTACGTCTATTTATATATAGATTTTTAGAAAATAATCAGGAAAATAGTATGCGAGCAATATTATAAAATCATTCGTTATATATTTAAATTACTAATATTTTTAAGTATATTATTGTTATTTATTATGCTATGTTTTTACTATTCTTTTGTACAAAAATAAAAAAAAAACAATTATATTAGCATGTTGCATTTATTATAGAACCCCACGCACATAATATTAACAAAACTCCAGTGACGTACTGATTTTGTTTTAGAGTAACTAAACTCGACCAGCTTTAATTTCGGCCACTAGTTGTTATTTTTTCTATGCGCAAAAAATATGAAAGAAACTACGTATGACTAGATAAATTGTAATGTTATCTATATGGCCATACGCAGTTCATTTCATAACTATGCGAAAAACAAAAACAACAGCCGGTGGCCGAAATTAAGGTTGGCCGAATTTAAGTCAGTCACCCTACTGTATGTTTAGTAGCAAATAAGTCAATAGAAGAGAAGTATCAAGATAAAGACAAACTTATACAGTAAAAGTGGTTGGAGCAAAAGTAGGTAACACATACACACACGCACGCATATACATACACATATACATACACCAACACAAACATACACATACAGAGAAAGAGAAAAACAGATATATTGCGTCTATTTATAGAATTTAATTAAAAATCAGGCACGAGTTTTCAAATGAGCCCGTTCGGAGGCGCTGAACACTTGTTTATTGATTTTTATAAAATTGTTTAAAAACGAGCGTCCAATTGGAGGCGAGCTAAGACATGCCAACTTCCTTTTTTTAACATGCCAACTTCCTTTTTTGACATGCCAACTTCCTTTTTTTTAAAAACATGCTGGAACAACGGTACTCCATGGCTGGACAAATAGTGGTCCATGACTGGATTTTATGCTTAAAAAAAATCAAAAACTTGCTTTAAAATATTCTAATTTAAAATAATATAGAATTAAAATAAAATTATTTATAGTTAAAAATGTTAGATTTTTTATATTTTTGTTGTTGAATTTGCTTTTTTTACAAAATTCTAGTATAAGCGTGTAAACTTTAAAAACATGCAAAAACATGCAAAAACATGCAAAAACCTGCAAAAACATGCGGCAAAATAATATAATTAAAATCAAATTAAATTGAAAGGAAAATTGTTTTAAGCATAAATAAGACAAAATAGTTGTGTTTTTTTTTATAAATATTAGGTTTTTATGCTTTAAATTCAAGTATAAATCTTTAAATGGACATATTTTTGCTAAAACATGCAAAAACCTGCAAAAACATGCAAAAACATGCCAGAAAAACATGCCAACTTCCTGGAGGTTCAACAAAAGATGTTTTAAAAGTTTTAAAAAAATTACCAAATAAATTTTCTAAAACTCCTGACTGTATCCCAGCCTATTTTCTAAAACGCCTTGCAAAGGTACTTGCAGAACCATTAGCAAAAATTTTTAACAAACCTTTTGAAACAGGAAAACTCCCTAATGATTGGCTTGTGGCATTGATTATACCAATTTAAAAAAAAAAACTAAAAAACAAAAAAGAAAATTACCGTCCTATACCTCTTACTTCCTACTCATGTAAAACAATGGAGGTCTTAGTGCGTGACAAACTTTACTCCTTTTTTCATAAAATTTTGTCTAGGTTTCAGCATGGCTTTAAGGACAAAAATTCAACAGTTACGCAACTAATAGAGGTATTATATGATTGGACTCTGGCTCTTAAATGCAAAAAATCTGTGGATGTTATTTATTTGGATTTTGCCAAGGCCTTTGACACTGTTTCCCATCAAAAGCTGTTGTATAAACTAAAGAAGTATGGAGTTGAAGGAAATTTCTTAAATTGGATTAGGGCATTTTTAACCAACAGGACATTAAAAGTAGTTATCAATAATTCCATTTCCTCTTCATATAAAGTAACCAGTTCTGTTCCACAAGGTTCAGTTTTGGGTCCACTCCTGTTTTTGATTTTTATTAATGATATTTTTGATTGTGTAAAAAACTCTAAAATTAAATTATTTGCAGATGATGCAAAGATTTATACAGATTATTTCCCTAATTACAAACTTTCTATGAATTTCCAAGTTCAAAATCTGCAGCAAGATCTTGAAAAAATTGTTGAGTGGTCAAAAACCTGGCAACTAAACCTTGCAGAAGATAAGTGCGAAACTTTTCATATTGGAACTGTAACTAACTCCTGTGGCTATAATTATCAAGTGAATAATAAAATTTTAAATCAAGCTACAACAGTAAAAGATCTAGGTATTTATATGTCTTGTAATTTAAAATTCTCAAAACACTGTCAAAAAATATTAGAAAGTGCTCTTCTAAGATCTGCCTTAATCTTGTGTACTTTCACAGCTAAATCAGTCAAAAACTTAATGCAAGCATACAAGTCTTACATAAGGCCATTACTTGAGTATGGCAGTGTAATCTGGAATCCTTATTTAATCAAGGATTGCAACTTAATAGAAAAAGTGCAAAAATATTACACAAGAAGATTATTCAAGTGCTGTGGTCTTGGTTACACTAACTATGAAAATCGTTTAGCTTTTCTAAAACTTGAAAAACTCTCTGACAAAAGAAATAAAACCGATTTATGTGAAGTATATAAAATAGTCAATGGAAAATCTAGCCTCCTTGCAGAAAACCTTTTTTCTTTTAATACTAACCCAACACGAGGTCATCCATTTAAACTACAAGTCGATGATAGCAGAATTGATGCAAGAAAATATTGTTTCCCTAATCGAGTAATAAGTAACTGGAACACTCTGAGTGCCTCCCAGGTTACCTCTAAATCGGTCAGTATATTTAGAAAATCGTTAGATTAGCTGCAACGTCATAATATTTGTAGTGTTAAGCTCAAATTCCGCCCAGTTTTTTTTTCTCTAAATTAATCATTTTTATAAACTCTGTGCACAAGCAATAACATTTTGGTACAAAGTAATGACCTGCTCAGTATCAGTGCTGAAGTCAAAGCAAAGCTTCAGCCTTCTGAGCAGTTTTTAGCAATAATATCATAATTAACGCTTTCATGAAGAACTATGTTGCTTGAGGATCGCACACATTACTTTTGTATCTTTTTGTAATTATTGATCTGGAATGTTTTCTTTAACAAAAAATAACAACCTCTTTATTTTTGGATACATTTAAATCATGGGGTCTCCCAACAGTAATGCGTTATTATTATTTTTATTGTCTTTTGATTATATTTTGTAACCATTTACTAATAGGTACTAGTTTTTATATATACTGTGGTGTTTGTGATAAAAAATTTATACTTAATATTTTGTTTGTGTGTGATATCTTTTATTTTTATTTTTATTATTTGATGTGTTCTTTTTGAAAACATTTTGCTAAAATAAATTTCTTTCTTTCTTTTAATGGTTCATGTTTGAAATTAAAAAAAAAAATGTTCCCCTTATCCTAAGAAGTCCAAAAATGGCTTTATATGCTTTCCCAATATTACTAAAAATTTTTAAACTGTACTTAAGTTAATTTTATAGAATTCTGTTTTGTTATTGTCGCTTTCACAAATTTTTAGATGCCTAATAAAAAAGTGTTCACTGCCTTGATGTTCAAAATTTTACAAAATGTTTTTTTTAAACCAACCAATGAATGGTCAAAAATTTCTTTTTAAACCCACAGAATATTCCTAAAATATAATTTAAATCACGTTAAAGCTAAATTTATCAGCTTTTTTTATTGTAATACTTCAAAAAACTTATATACCTGATAACAAAATGCCTAAAATGCATGAAAAATTGTTAGTTGTTTTAAATACTATTATTTTTAAAGGCTTTAACCTGAAATGTGTCACAATTTTTAAACAAAAAAATTTCCTTAAAATTTTAAAGAACGAAATCCAAAGCCGGCAAAACAAAAAATTTACTTTAGCTGGATTTTAAAAAGGAAGAAGTACCGTATATCGGTCGCTTCCCCATTCTCGGTTAAACCACTGCCAGATAATAATTTTTTAACTAAACAAAACAGTACAGCGCTATGAATCCATGTAAAATCGACGACCGTTTTGCCTTTTCTAGTAAGATGTTTGATTTTATTTTTTAGAAATTTCAAAATCAAAATGCAAATATTTTAGTGGATTGATTCCAAAGTACAACTCGAACAGAAATGGAAGAATATAGTGTCAAAATCCTAGAAAATTTTAATCAAGTAAAAAACAATATATTATTTTTTATATAATTAAAGATTTTAAAGGAATAAGGGATTTTAAGAATATAAGGGTATAAACATAGGTAGCCAGCCTCCCGGATTTTATATCCGAGGCTGTATCCCACCTCTCCCCAATTTGAAGGGAGGGAGAGTGTCCCCAAAGTTTTTTGCGAATCTTCGAATGCTCCAATAATTTTTTGTGTTTTTTGTATTAGGACCTTCAAAATTTAAGAGAGTTTACGGGGTATAAGCATGGGGGGACCCCTAAATTTTAGGAAGAAGGGCTGGTTTTGGCAATTGCAGGATTTTTATAGAGGTATAACTTTCAAACCACCTTCCGTTTCCATTCCCTACTCCCTGAAAAAAGGAGAGGTTAAAAACATTTACGAGGAAGGCTCTCCAAGTTCTTAAAGAGAAAATTTTGTGGGCAGAGCAGAAAGAAAAGTGCTATTATGTTTTTTTCTCGAAATAAATGCGTTAAAAATAGCCAAAAAAGACAAACGTATTGTTATCATTAAAACCTTACAAATAAAAATACTTTTTGTTGAATGTTTTAAAAAGGGCGAAGCTTATGTTTGAGTTTGACACGTTTTTTTTAAATAGAAAGTTTTTTTTCAGAACTAAAAAACTTGAGGTTTTTGTTATAATATAAATTCCACGCCCAACTTTGAACTTAACTTCTCGAAAGCAATTGAATTTATAAGTTTTTAATTTTTTTGTTGATAGGTTACCTAAATAAATAACAAAATAATTTTTAGTTTAAAACTTCTAAAAAACAAAAACAAATAACCGGCGACTGGTGATCAGAATTTTACAAGAAGATAAAAGTGGTGGTTTCTTCTTTTTAAGCCTAGTTTTTTAACGGAAACGAAAAAAGAAAACAAAAAAAAAAGCAGATCTGTACACGGTCTGGAAATGCCCCC
The DNA here is from genome assembly GCA_030248175.1 of Microlaimidae sp. YZB2_3. Lineage (NCBI taxonomy): Eukaryota > Metazoa > Nematoda > Chromadorea > Desmodorida > Microlaimidae > Microlaimidae sp. YZB2_3. The sequence goes on along the minus strand of JASAMX010030781.1, from coordinate 55,199 downwards.
CTTCCCAGAATATTATTGGCTATGCCCCCCGTTTTATTGCCTCCCCCGCCCAAAAATGAAAAAGTACCCAAAAATTATGGCGCCATTTTTGACCTATTATGACGCTTTCATCGCAAAATTAGTTTTTGCAGTTTTTAGCCTATTTCAATGCTTTTTAAACCATTTTAGACCTATTTTTATATACTTAAATTTTGTTTTTTTTTCTTTTCTCTTTCGATTTCTCTTTTTCTTCTTATTTTTCTTTCTCCCCTGCTTGTCCCCCTTCGTTTTATTGCCCCCCATAGGTCACCTAAGGGGGGGGGGGTGTAGGGGGGGGTCGCCCCCCCTACGGCCTCTGAGACCTATCCCCCCCCTAAGGCCCATTTTTGACCCCTCCCCCCCCCCCATCGACCCCCTTGAACCCCTGACCCCCCCCCTAAGGCCCATTTTTGTCCACCCCCCCAAACTAGAATTTCCCACAAACTGCATAAAAAATGGTAAAAATTCGTCAAAAAATTGTGAATTTTTGTGAAAAAAATGTACGGGGTGTGACCACCCCCCCTGATTTTTTTCAAAAAAAACCCCCGGGGGGGTGACCCCCCCCCCCCTGGCGTACAAAACCCCCCACACCCCGGGGTGTGGACCCCCCCCCTGAGCCGTCGAAGGTCGGTGACCTATGTTGCCCCCTCCCCCGTTTTAAAAAAGTTGCCCCTCGTGCCCCCCCGTTTTGGAATTTCCCCTCCAATAAAACCGGTGGCAGTGCACAGGTCTGGAAAAGCAAAGTTTACAAACCTTAAAATTCCCTCATACCCTCACTAAGTCTTTGAATGTAAATAAAAACGGCAAAAAAAACGAGGTCAGACTAAAACCATAAAATTTAAATAAAAATGGTGGTTAAACTGAGAGTAACTGGGCACTTCTGCATACTTAACCTTTTTGGTGTATTTATACTAAGTGTCAAAATCTGAGAGGGTGCCATCTTCCAAGGCACCAATAACAAAAAAAGGTGGGGGGAGGCTCCCGCACAGGTAGGCAGTCTCCCCAATTTTTGGGGGTATATCCGACTCCCGAAATTTGGGAAATTTTTTTGGGTTCTCCAAAAAATTTTTTTAGTAAACTTCAATACCCCATTTTTAGTGTGTTTAGTACTGGGACCCTCCAAATTTTAGGAGGGAGGTGTCGGCTATAATCGAGATTTTTTTTGGGAGGTATAGTATAGTATAACCCCCAACCCGCCTTTCTGTCCACCTATAGGCTCCCGTGTTTCTGATAAGATTTTTGGGAGTTTAACCCACAACTCTGTTTAACTAGACAAAGTAGGGGTAGTTAAGAATCTTGAAGCATAAGACAAGCCAGAAATATTTTTTACACAAAAATTAAATATAATCCCAGTAAATCTTGGGCCCTTCAGCTATAGTTATGTGTGGGGATCTTGTTATAATCAAATTTTATTAGGTATCTAACTTCAAAATATATGTACACATTATTGTTTTAAATATAAATCTAATTAAAATAAAAAGTAAAGCAACCTGCATTTAATAATTATAGACAGTTATTTGTTTACTCGGCAGCTGGGTGCACAATGAACTAACTAACTGAACTAACATTTTTTTTAGAAATTTCTGGATTTTGAAGCGTCAAAAGCGGTTGAAGATGGAAGCGCAATCGGATTTTTAATTGGTAAACAAACAGTTGCAAAAGAACTGGCGATATGTTCATGCATTTTTTCACATGATAAATCAGAAGGTTTGTGCTCAAGTTTAATGAATTAATTTTTCCAATTGTAAAACAATTAGTATAGAAGCGTACGTAATTTAGTGTTTTGTACCAAATCGACGCCACTGGTGCCTAGAAATTGGGGAGGGGTTAAACCCCCCAATCCCCCCCCCCTCTCCGTGCCCATGTATGGGGGGGTTAAACCCCCCTTCTCAGAATTTTATGGGGGTTAACCCCCCCAACCCCTCCCCCGTGCCCATGTATGGTTCAGAGAGGGTCCGATGTTTAAATCAAAACACTTTTAAACCATTAATAAATGTTTTTAAAGAATAATACTTAAGGTTTTAAGTGTGAAAAATGTAAAAATATTAATTTTTTTAAAATTAATGTTTTCAGTGTAAAACTTACAATACCTTTAGCAATGGTAATCTAAGCTAAAACTCCGAAAATCAGTGGTGGACATCTTAGATTCGCCCCATATTTTCTGGGAGGGATGTGGGTGTCCAAGGTTCCTTAGATTTTTCGAAAGGGAGGATGCCGCCGCAACTTTTCGGATTTTAAAGGTATAAATCCCACAGCCGTCTTCCGCTCACTTATAGTCCAAGCACTGTGGGCACTTTATCATATTTTCTTAAACAATTTTTTTACCATAGAAATAACATAAAACAAGATTTATTTAGATGGAATAAGAAATTTACTGCTAATACTATCTGCTAGATTTACGTCAGATCTGAAAGTGGTGGGCTTTATTACCTATTTTTCATCTGATAATCTCGTTCCAGACGACACGGAAGACCTTAAATCCGAATGCTCTTTGGAATATTTTCTTCTAGAAGTAAGTTTTGTGTCAGTCTGGCACAAATCTAGTAAAAAATAGTTTTGTGACAGCTTTATATTTGGAATTTAAGTGGCTTTACGGAAGGAAACGTTCTTGGCCCTTTGTTATTTTTAATTTATATAACGATCTTCCAGACACATTGACTTTACGAAGCACAACAACTTATTTCGTGGTAAGTTGTTGTGCTTATGTTTATTGGTTAACACCTATATTTTTAGATATATAATTACACAAACATTACTATATACAAAGTGGTTGCCATCTCAGTGACTTGTTATTTTTGGTATTTAATATTTGGCCGTTCCCCTCAGTTTTGTTAAGTATTTATAATAAGTCACTGAGGTAACAACCACTTTATTATATAGTAATGTTTGTGTAAATATATATCTAAAAATAAAGGTGTTAACCAATAAACATAAGCACAACAACTTACCCACCAAATAAACTTTTTTTAAAAATTAAAAACAAACCTTTTACTCTACATGCTACTATGTATTATTATGCATATTTTGTGGGTGTTATGTTACAAGTTACAATGTCTGCATTATTTCTGGTTGCCACATCTTCTATGCTGGTACACAGAGAGGGAAGACAGATCACAGTAAACTGTGTCATGTAATGGGCGTTGTGAAGCGTTTTGCCGATAACATTGTTTCCATCCGAGTTTTATAGAGCAAAACGTGTTACCGCTTTATTCTACAAATCTCACGACAAAAGCTAGTGTTAACGTTGCCCGCCAGGCACCACGAGGAAGAACACACCACCCGGCGTGACTTGTTATAAATACTTATCAAAACTGAGGGGAATGGCCAAATACCAAAATACCAAATAATCTAGAGAAACTATAATCTTAAAAATGTAAAACTTTGAAATATATTTAACAGTTTTTATTACCAAATGTTTCATGTTTACATCTCAAAAGAAAATTAATGTTGACATGGTTAAACTAAAAAGTCATTTTGTGACAGGTATTATTTTTCCTTTTCATTTTTTTTAGATTGGGGTAATGTAATTCTTTTCATAAATAAAAAAAGTATCCAATCGTTCCGCAATGTGTTGAACGCGTTTTTGTGTTTTTTTTTCTTCAAAATATAAAATCAGTATATTTCAGGAATTGACTTGCCCACTGCGCCTCTTGGCTGTTTCTTCCTCTGAATCTCTTCGCTGTAAATCGAAATTTTTTGATGCTGATTTGCAATTGTTGAGCGATGACTGGGTCTTTCCGCAAACTGCAAACTTTCCATACAAAGGAAATTTTGTTGGATCATTAGAAACGGTTTCACTTTTGGTCGAAGCTAATTTGTGTTTGGAAATTATTTTATATCCAGGTTAGTTTTCTATTGTTCGGTGAAGATTTATCGGAAAAAGATGTCTTGTAATGCTCTTTGAATTCTAGAAGGAGTGAGGTACAAGGGGAGGAGAGAGGATACGGGACTTTTTAGTTTTTAGAAGGTCTACCCGGCAAAGTTTACAAAAATTTTTTTATCGTATTTTTAACAGTACCAATAAAGACCAAAAATTGTAAGGAACAAAACATAGAATTTTTTCCAGAGAACTGCAACTTTGAGGCAAACCAGGCGTCTTGAACCTGCTGAATCACATGCTCACGTATATCGACAGTAAGGAAATTCGATTGTTACTATATTGTGTTTAGATGAGGACTACGAATCTCATATTTCTTTCGGCTTTCAAAAACTTCACGAGCGACTTCAACGGCCGTCCGCTCATTTTCAACTCTGCGATGATCGGAAGGTACTATACACGGGCAGGGCAGGGTACGGTAAGGCAGGCAACAAAACCCATGTTTTAATAGTGTTATTAGTATTTAGGGCTCTTAAACCTTGATTTTGGGGGGTGGTGGTGAAAAACCGAGGAAAGGGACGCATGGTTGATTAAACTTTTGTTTATGGTGCACATAACACCTGTTTCGTTTTTTTTAAGTTTTATTTTGAAAAAATAGGCAAATAACTGTTAATTTAGATCAATAATTCCTCTCTATTGCATTTTTTAGGCCTTTTAATTCCTAACACACTTTTTTATCTCAAAACTTTGGTGAGTGAAAACGTAGGTTAATTAAATTATTGAATTTGAATTTTGAACAGGTTTTAAAAATATTTAAAAGTCATTCATTTTGAAGGTATTTCTTTGTTGTCCCTAACCTCTCACATGCACATCTATTTTTATTGTTTTTAGTAAGTTTTGAAAAAAAAAATTAGTTTACCAAAATTTTTTTACTAAAGATTCTATAGCATAAGTTTTTTAATTTTTTTACGAAGTTCGTACAAAAATTGGGCGGAGCTCCGGGAGTAGCTGCGGAGCTTCAAATGCTCCGGAGCTTCTAAAAGTGGAGCTCCGTTCCGGAGCTCGGAGCTCCCAGGAACATTACTAGTGTTAGCCCCCCCCCTTATTCACCACTCCTGCCCAAAATATGCCAAGAATGCATAAGAGTAGAAAATGTCCGACTGTGTGTTAAACAGTTGTTCAAATTGTAGGTAGATTATTCCACAGTGTAGATTTTTTATCACGTAGAAATAAAAATTTGCAAACGCAAAACTCCTAGATGAAGTTTTTCAACATACTACATTGTTAAATAATTCAAATTAGTCAAAATATCCCATGTTTTAACATATAGAATTATTTATACGTCCGATGCAACAAAAAACCTAGAATATTTGACAACATTACGTGGAAAAAAACCTCATCTGACTATTTTACGTTCACAGACTTTTGCAGTTCAAAGTTTGCAAAAATTAAAAATTGTAAACGCAAAATGCATACAACAAATTTTTCTACATAATACTGTGGAATAATTCAAATTATTCGAAATATTTGATGTTTTAACATGTAAAATAATTTAAACGTTGGATTCAACGAAAACGGTGAATATTTGACAACGGCATGTAAAAAAAACATCAAACAGTGATACGTTTGCAGTTTTTTTTGTTTGCAAATTCGTGGTTATCATGTAGAATAATTTACCAGACCTGTGCACGGTCTGGTAATGCCCCCCGTTTTATTGGAGGATTTGCCCCCCCCGCCAAAAAATGAAAAGTGCCCTAAAATTATGACACCATTTTTGACCTATGATGACGCCATTATCGCAATTTTTTTTGCAGTTTTGAGCCTATTTCAATGTATTTTAAGCCATTTCAGACCTATTTTCACCTTATTTTCGCTTTTTTTGTCCTTTTTTTCTCTTTTCCCTTCTTTTTTTCTTTTTTTTTTCTCTTTTTTTTCAATCCCCCTGCTTGCCCCCCCCGTTTTATTGCCCGCCCGTTTGAAAAAAGTTGCTCCCCCGTGCCCCCCTGTTTTGGAATTGCCCCCCCCCCGTTTAAACCCCGGGGGGGGGGGCAGGGCACAGGTCTGATTTACAGTATTACATTACGTAGAAAAATTGTCATGTAGATTATACCGCAAATTGTAGATTATTTCACAGGTCGTAATAGATTTTTTTACATGACAAAAAATTTACACCGTGGAATAATCTACCTAGGGTAATGCATGTAATTTCGGCACTTTTTGGACATTTTTAAAACCGTTTTTTGGCCATACTTTTTTCAACTTTGTTTGATCAAAAAGTTTTATATTACAAAGTGGTGTATTTTCTTATTCTGAGCACACTGATATGCATAACAATTAACATCTACGTAAATTTCGTTTTATAAGAGACGATATCGAAAATGGCCACTTTTTGAAAATTCGTTTGGTGCATATAATTTCGGCACTTTTTTCGTCAGGCTGTAACCTTCTTGTTTTTAGGTCAATATTATTGTTTAATGGCTTATTTGAAAGTTGACTGTTACATTTACTGCCATATTGGTTATTTTTACTCCAATTTGTTTTTATCTGAGTGAAAAATTAAAAACTAAATTAAAGTGCCGAAATTAAATGCATTTTCGAAAGTGCCGAAATTAAATGCACCTTTTGCCCATTTTCCTTTAAGAAGTTACTACATTCTCTACTCTTATGCATTCTTGCCTATGCATAGTACCCACCATAGCTGGGCAGCCTGCCGGATTTTGGGGGGTATACCCAGACCTGTGCACGATCTGGAAATGCCCCCCCATTATTGGAGAATTTCCCCCGTTTTATTGCCCCCCCCTTAACAAAATAAAAACGTACCCAAAATCTATGGCGCCATTTTTGACCTATTATGACGCCATCATCGCGAAATTTTTGCAGTTTTTAGCCTATTTCACTGCATTTTAAGCCATTTTTGACCTATGTTTACCTTATTTTTTTATTTTTACCTTTTATTTTCGCTTTTTTTGTCTCTTTCTCCTTTTTTTCTTTTTTTCTCCCCTGCTCGCCCCCCCCCGTTTAAAAAAAAGTTGCGCCCCGTGCCCTCCCCAGTTTGGAATTGCCCTCCACCCCTAACCAATAAAACCCAATGCAGTGCAGTTGCAGTGCACAGGTCTGGTATACGCGACCCCCGAAATTTGAGGGGGGTGTCCTAAATTTTTTTGGGGTATACCTCAAATACATATTTTCAGTGTTTTTATTACTGGGACCCCTCAAATTTTGTGGGGTGTCAGAGGTATGGTACCCCAAATTTAAGGGAGGAGGTGTCGGTTATAATCGAAAGTTTTGGGGGTTATAACCATACATGGACAAGTTGGTCGGGAGTGGGAGGGGGTTTTAAACTCCAAATTAGGGGGGTTAAAATCCGAGAAACGCAAAATACCCATATCGTTTTTCGATTTAAAAAAAATAGGTAAAAACGCTAATTTTAGATTAAAAAGCCCTGTTTATTGCATTTTTGAGCTTTTTACTGTTTAAAACATTCATTTTGACCTCAAAACTTAAATGTGGAGGCAGTTAGAAGTCTTTTTAAAGACATTTTTTCTTCATTTTTCCAAAATTGGGAGGGGTGTTAACCTTCCCCCCATTTTTGAGTGGGGGGGGAGGTCAAACCCCCCTTCTCAGAATTTGGGGGGTTAACCACCCCCTAACCCTCCCTCGTGCCCATGTATGCTTATAACCCCGCCCCCTCCCACCCCTGCCCAGCCCAACTATGATACCCAACCCACCCAGATACCCGTTCTGCTGGGCGAAGAGCGAACGATAGTCGGCGGGGATTCGGACGCAGATACAGGGAATTGCTGGGACTTGTGGTCGATGCTAAACCAGCCCGATCTGGAGCCGAAGAAGAAAACGAAACAGCTTTCGGCTGATGCAGTAAGTTTATTAAATTGAAATTATTAACAGTAGTGAGATTTTTTTGTTTGCCCTACCTTTCAATCATGCTCCGGAACTCCGGTCATTTTTAGAAGTGGGAGGAGCTTAGATTTGTCTCTTACAGGAATAATTTTAAGCTTCACTTTGATATAGGGTAGTGCATTTAATTTCGGCACTTTTCCAAATGGGGCATTTTTGATTTTGGACTACATCTTTGATAATCCTGAACGGAATACAACGTTTGATAGCTCAAATGAGAGCTAATTATATGTAGATGATTGTCGTGAGCTTTTTTTGTTGTTGTTATGTTATGATATTTTCATGTGAAATTGTGTGATTTATAAAAAATAAAATTGTTACTCGTTTTTAGAACATGGGCATTTCATGATTACACAATAAATTGGTTTAAAAATTAAACTGTCCTGGTAAAATTTAGTCTATTTTCAGAATTTTTAGTCCCTGTGGTTCTACATTGCGTCTGTGGTGAGCAATCGTTATAAAATAAAATAGTGTAATTTCGGCACACATATTGCTGAGGTAAAAACGGGTTAAATTAAGTAGTAGGGGGTTAAATTGTAGTTGTAAATAGTTAAAAGACAACGTTGAAATGTGTAGGGGTCATAGCACTGCACTTAACCCAATTAGAGGGTCCTTTTAAAAAGTGCCGAAATTAAATGCACTTTTTTCCCAAATTTTGCTCATTTTGATACCATTTGGCATTTTAGCTGTAACTTTTTGCCAGTTACACGTTGAACAACAAGTAGAAACTTAAATTAAAGAAAACTGTCTGGAGATTATGATAGGTTTTTAAATTTTTGAAAATGATGATTTTTTGACTGAGAAACAATCGATTGTTTGTAAAATGCCGAAATTAAATGCATATTATATTTATTTTCGGCAATTTTTCATTTTTTTAAAAACTAACTTAATTAAGTAAAAAAACAACTTTCGTACAATGAAACTTTTATGACGCAACGCAGTATCGTGAAAGCTTCAAAATGAGCTATCAAACATGAAAATCGAACCATACAGTGAAAAGTTACATTGGAAAAACGAAAAAGTGCCGAAATTATGCACTACCCTAAATGTTTTATAACTATTTTATCCACATTTTTATTTAAGAATATATTATTATATCAGACATGTGCACTGCCCCCCCCCCCGGGTTTAAACGGGGGGCACGGGGGGCAACTTTTTTGAAACGGGGGAGGGGGGCAAGCAGGGGGAAAGAAAAAAAGAAAAAGGAAACGGAAAAAAAGGGACAAAAAAAGCAAAAAAAAGAAGTAAAAATAGGTCTAAAATAGCTTAAAATGTATTGAAATAGGCTAAAACTGCAAAAATTTCGCAATGATGGCGTCATAATAGGTAAAAATAGCGTCATAATTTTTGGGTACTTTTTCATTTTTCCGCGGGGGGGAGGAATAAAACGGGGGGGGGGGTGGGCAAATCCTCCAATAAAGCGAAGGGGGGCATTTTCAAACCGTGCACAGGTCTGTTATATTTTGTCTTTTATAATTTATTAAGTTTGAAAAAATTAGCTGACAAAAATATTCAGCATAATAATCTGCGGCATTAGTCTTTAACTTCTTGTGAAAATAGCAAAAAACAAAACTGGGGGTGCTTTAGAGCTCTACGTGGTGCATCAAAGCTCGGAGCTGAGAAGAGGCCTCTGTTGTTGCTTCGGAATTAGAGTTTCGGAAATTAACATTAATTTCCATTCTCTGACACGCATGTCCATAGATGTTTTTGGGGGGGGACAGAGGGATCCACCTCCCCCACTAGAGACAAAATTTCGGACCCCCTAGAAAAAATCCAGGATGCCCCACCCCAAAGCTCCAGAGCAATCCGGCCTGACCCTACTACTAGCGAGGCTGACCAACCTTTTTTGTTGTTGTTGCATTACCTGAAACTTATCTTCCCTATGCAGATTATGCAAAGGGCAGGCGCTAAAACAAGCCAGAAGGGGTGAAAAAATTTCACCCCTATGATTGAGACTCTTCGTCCAACATTAATAACGTTGGCAACCTTTACCGCTAGAGTGTTCACTGCATGCAGTGTTCACTCATTCCGAGGTCTTCGTCTAAAGGATTTTTAAGTCGCGTGATATTGATCTTACTATTTAACGTCCTACATGGGCAGCATAGGTGTTCTTGTAGGGCCAGTGGTACAAACTCCACACACAATAGAGCTATAGACTAGTTCGGAATAAGGGTTTTTTAGTGTTAGGAAGAGGGTACAATAACTACTAGCGCCAATCATATCTAGAGGAAAAATTGAGAAACAGCGAGCGACTAGTACATTTTACGGTTTGAAATATTTTAAATATTTATTGGTTCAAAATCTCGACTCTTTCTCTTCAAAATTTCTTAAATACTTTTTTAATATTACAAAAGCAAAAACAGTTTTTGGGGATTTTTAGTTTTTTGCCGCTTCGTAGGGACGGCGCTGCTGGCGCGCTTGATTCCCAGTTTTTTAATGTTTCAATTGCAGAAAATGCTTAATTTAAAAGTTTGGTATGGACTTATTAAAATTAATTTTTAAATTTTGAATAGTTTTACAAGCAAAACATTAAAAAAACTTATGTAGGTTTAAAATTAGTTTAAAAGCACAAATTTCATCTTTATTTTTACTAATTCGAAATCACTGTTAATACTATTTTAGTGGTGATTTCAAACTATTGTGACGTTTGAAGATATGTGTGTTGAATGCATGGCAGATAAAGGCAAATTAGTATAATTTTTATTCCAACGTTTCGAACTGATAAAACAGATCTTCGTCAGGGTCTAAACAAAATAACAATGAGATACAATAAATTGATAAAAACACAAACTCTGCAGAATTAAATTTCAATAACGTGATTTGTCAGAAAATACAAAAAATAATAGGATCATAAAATTATTAAAATTATAAAACGCATTTTTTAAGTAAAAGTGTTTAAACATTCGGAACAAGCTTAGACATTTCTACAGAATGATAATTTAATAAATTAGGAAATCCTAATTTATTAAATTCTCATTCTGTAGAAATGTCTAAGCTTGTTCCGAATGTTTACACACTTTTACTTAAAAAATGCGTTTTATAATTTTAATAATTTTATGATCCTATTATTTTTTGTATTTTCTGACAAATCACGTTATTGAAATTTAATTCTGCAGAGTTTGTGTTTTTATCAATTTATTGTATCTCATTGTTATTTTGTTTAGACCCTGACGAAGATCTGTTTTATCAGTTCGAAACGTTGGAATAAAAATTATACTAATTTGCCTTTATCTGCCATGCATTCAACACACATATTTTCAAATTATGACCTTCAAGGCAACCCAAAAGGATTCCGTGAATATTGTGACGTTTAATTAAAAAACAAAAATTTATTTAACAGAAACTGATATATTACAGCACTTCAACGTAGTGAAACATATCATCGTCTAGCAATTTTTATGAAGTATAGGTTTAAACTTAAGAAACTAAGAAAACTAAGATTTTTTCAAATTTTATTTTTTTCTTTTTGTACCCTCCCTCGTACAGTAAAAGACGCTTATTCCGAACTAGTCTATATTTGTCCACTGGTTTGCTAGATAGAAAACTGCCACGTGTGGCCGACGTACAACAACCTTTTTCTAGCCATGCCAAGCTGGACTCATTTCTATGATAGAAAATATCCAGTAACCAGGTGGTATCCGTAGGCCCGTTGGGTGCTGCCCGAAGGTCAGTACGGTCCTGGTGTCTCAATGGCACGCTGACCCCCTCCTCCCCCTTCCCGATCAATTTAGAAGTGAATTTTTTTTATTGTCAAAAACATTGTTTTAGTTAAAAACTGTGTTTAATTAATACACTTTTTAGGCCTAAATAGGCTTTTTTAGTATATAAAATTCAACATTGACCTAAAACACCCAAATTATTGATTTAAAAAAACTTTGTTAAAAAATCGGACCCCTTAAATTTAAAATCTCGCACCCAAGGTCGACCCCCCCTAAAAAGTCAGGGAGGTCCGCCGGACCCCCCCCCCTTGACCCCCTCCTAAAAATTTTGGCCTTCCATCCGGATCCGGGGGTGGACCCCCTAGCGGACCTGACGAAAAACATTTATGCACATGTCGATTTGTTTTGTCAGAATTGCTAAAAAATACCAGTGAGGCTGAAGCCTGAAGGTGACTCTTTTTTATTATCAAAGCAGAGATACTTTAAATACTAATGTAAGTCGTAGTCAGTCAAGTAATTTTCTCCTAGTGTTTGTTTTAAACCGATAATGATTGATAATAATTGCCGATAATTAATAATAACCGATAATAATTGATTTTTTATCCGAGTTTACATGTAAAAAAAACTTTAGCCGAAAACTATCCGTCCATATATTTTTTTTGACTAGTTCAATTATTGCATTTTTGATTTAGCGTGTTGTAACGATGCAATAATATTATATTATGTTTTAAAAAAAATCGCAAAAAAAGTTTTTAAATAGTTTTTTTAGTAAATCGTTCTGCGGTAAATACTGAGTGGAAACTGACAAGTGACGAACCGCACTCGCACAATTGACAAGTGACATCGCATACCGCACCGCGCGCAACTTATTGTTCGACCCGCTGTAACCATCGGTGGGCAGCCTCCCGGATTTTGGGGGTATACCCGACCACGAAATTTGGGGGGTTCCTGAAAATTTTCTGGGGGGTATACCTCAAATACCCCATTTTTGGCTTTTTAGTACTGGGACCTCCAAATTTTAAGGTGGGTGTCCGGGGCACCCCCAAAATATAAGGGGGGGTGTCGGTTATAATTGGGATTTTTGGGGGGTATAACCCCCCAACTCCCCCCTGCCCACCTATGGCTGTTACTATTACGGTTTTATGATGTAAATTGCGGTAGCTGACAAGTGACCAGAAGCTGTAAATTCACCGGAAGCTGACAAGTGACCGGAAGCTGTAAATTCACCGGAAGCTGACAAGTGACGCGTGCTGAACGCGTCACTTGTCAGCTTCCGGTGTGAAACAACCTTAGTATTGTAATTTTTTATTGTAGCACACACTGAAATTTCGATTTGTGGAAAAAATAACTGTTGAAAACTCTACAAATGGAAAGGGAAGAAATGTTGTTCCCATAATTTATAGTGAAAAAAGTAAGTTATTGTGGCTGGCTATTATAATTAGTTATTATAGTAAGACAATTTTTAGCCTAAATTACAGAATACTCGCGATTTTTTTTTAGTTTTTTTTATTATTCCAACATCTTAAGAATATCATAGTAGTATAGTAACCCATAACGTCCTGACTCTGACTCATTTTGTTTAGATAATTTGTGGTTTAAGATATAAGAAGAGTCACAGTTGTAAGCATTTTATGACGCTTCTGACTCATTGTGTCAGAGTAGCGACGATAATAAAGTATAATTCATATTTTGTAGAACCTTGTAAACTGTTAAATATTCCGTTGAATTTAATTGGAATGGTTGTATGCAATCAAGGGACTCCGCTGTCCAGCATTTTTTACCTTCTAAGATCTGCAATTCAAAGGCAGCTGACCTTAAGTGAGGACTGCATCTTTTATCATTCAGATTTGGAAGTAATTTTGAATTGCTGGTTTGTTTTAAATTATAATATTTGAAAAACTAACTTGAGTATGTTTTTTTATCATTCAGAGATCCAAGTAATTTTTTTATTACTCGTTTGTCTTAAATTACAATATTTGAAAAATTAACATGAGTGTGTTTAACGTTTGAAAAAATTGTGTTTGCAGTCACCCACAATTTATTGAAAGTCAACGCGCGCAATCGCCCAAGTAATTTGTGAACGCAATTTACTGTTCTTTCGCGCCTACTTTTGCACTTTGCGTTATCTTCTGTTTTGAGGTGAGCAGTAGTTAGTAAAATAAAAATTCAAAAAATTATAACAAACAGAACAGCAAACTGCTAAAAAATATATAGAATATTAAAAAAATTTTCGTGTAATTTTTCAGAATTAACTTTTTAAACTAAAGAGATTTTATTATAAGCATGTTTTCGTCAAAAAGCACTGGAAGAACTAGCCCTGAATTGTTTTTATAAAATTTTAAAGTTTTATTAAGAGTCTTAATAATTAAAAACACACACACTGACTGGTGAAAGACACTCATAATTAAGCAATAAATTACGTGAGTAAATTGGGGATTTTTTTATTTTATAGCCTTATTGGGCCGGCTATGGGTGCCTTAATTCATTGGACCGCCCAAAACGCTTTATCATCACTGTTTTTTTTTATAATAGTTTTTTTATAAGATAATACTGTAGCGTTCCTTCTGGTAGCTACAAAGTTCTGTTTGTTGGCCTGAGTCTGAGATGTAGTTCCAAGTTTAGTCGCGTTCCCGCTTTATAGTTTATTAGGGTAATAACCATAGGTGGGCAGGGGGGGGGTTATACCCCCCAAAATTTCGGATTTTGCTGACACCCCCCCCTAAATTTAGGGTACCCGGGGACACCCCCCCCAAATTCGCCTCCCGGAGAAAAATTTTTAAGTGTTATAAAACGACTAAAAAAATTTTCCGCGAATCGCGCAGAGAGTTAATTGTTAATTGATAAATTTATCTTAGTTTTTCGATTACAAATCGATTATCCCGTTCAGTAGTTAAGGTATACAATTTAATAAAACTACTATAAACACTATTATCCTTTAATTAACGTTTTAAACGCATGTTTTAAATGTGTAGGTATAAGAAACCTTAAATTTTGTAATAAGTATCATCTGGAATTAAAATTTCAAGTGTATTTTAGCGCCTTAAATTAAAAATTTTCTCCCCGGGGGGACATTCTGCCTCCCGGATCCCCCTGACAAAGGGCTCCGCCCCTTGACCCCGCTGGGGGGCTCTCGCCCCCCAGACCCCCTCCATATCTGGGGGGCTGCCGCCCCCAGACCCCCCTTCAGGGCATACATGGGCAAGTTGGTCCGGAGTAGGGGGGTTAAACCCCGAATTCGGGGGGGGGAGTTAAAATCCGAGAAACGCAAAATACCCATATCGTTTTTTTTTCTGGAGTGCATTTTACCCATATAGTTTTTCGATTTTGAAGGAAAAATAGGTTAAAAACACTAATTTTAGGTCAAAAAGCCCTTTTTATTGCATTTTTGAGCTTTTTATTGCTTAAAACATTAATTTTGACCTCAAAACTTAAGTTTGGAGGCAGTTAGAAGTCATTTTAAAGACATTTTTTTTCTTCATTTTTCCAAAATTGGGGGGGTTAACTTTTTCTCCCCCCCCCACTTCTGAGTGGGGGGGGGGTTAATCCCCACTTCTCAGAATTTGGGGGGGGTTAACCCCCCCCCAACCCTTCCGTGCCCATGTATGCTTCAGGGTTAGTAGGGCCCCCAGACCGCCCCCCCCCGAAATGAAATCCTGGGCACGCCACTGCAAAAGGGGGGTCTGTCTAACCCCAAATTTTTCCCTTTGCCCACCTAAAAGAGGTGTCTAGACTCCCCCCCCCCTCGCTACGCCCATGTATGTATATAATCTTTAATTAAATATAAGATGATGGATTAAAATGTTTGTTATCCTTGACTTTTTAATCAAGGCAATAATAATATTATTCTATTATTACGTAATTATTAAAAAAAAAACTATGATTTCTAATCTAATTATAAGAATATATAAACACATTATTATTAAAAGAATTCAAAAATAAAATTTATAAGTTGCAATAAGGTCTTATTTTAATTTTACACAGTTTTAAAGCATTTATAAGCTTGTTTTACTTTTTTTATGCGTTTTAAGCCCATTTTAAGGCAGCGCGGAAATATTGGGTACACCCCCCCCCTCAAAATTTGGGTCGTGCCGGATACCCCCCTAATTTGACCCCTTCCCCCTTATACCCCCCCCCAAAATCCGAGAGGCTGCCCACCTATGATGGGTTATACCCTCAAAGATTTCGATTACTGCCTGAACATCCCCAAAATTTAGTGGTACCCCGGACCCCCCCCCCCCCCCTTCAAATTTAAGGGTCAGGTATGTAAAATTTGACCCCCCCAATACCCCCCAAAATCGGAGAGGCTGCCCACCTATGGTAATAATTACAGCTACCGGAGACAGAGATACTAGTGGGCTGGCACAGCTTGGAAGGAGCGGGAGGCGGTTAAGTTCTGACAAAGTTCCGATAAGAAAAGATCAGTTGATTTCTTAATCTTCGCTCCTAAGGAGCTCGGAAGACCTTGGCGCTTGAGGCGAGAAGTTGAGGAGTAGCAAGTTGATCGATGTAGAAACCGATCACCAACTCAGAAAACGTTTTCAATAATCCGACCGACTTGCTACACCCCTTTTTATAGGCCCGCGAGGAATGCACCTCGTGAGCTCTAACCTTCTCGCCCCAGACGCTCAGGAATCATAGGTGTTTTGGTTGGGTCCGCTAGGGGGGTGCACCCCCGGGTGGAAGGCCAAAATTTTTTAGGGGGGGGCCAGGACCCCGCTGGCTTTTTAGGGGGGAGGGGGTCGACCCCGGGTTCGAGATTTCAAATTTAGGGGGGGGGTCCAATTTTTCAGCAAAATTTTTTTAACTCAATAATTTAAGTGTTTTTAGGTCTAATATTGAATTTTATGTATTAAAACAGTCTATTTAGGCCTAAAAAGTCTAAAAAACTGTGTTTTTGACAGTAAATAAAAAAATATACTTCCAAATTGGTCGGGAGGGGGGTCAACCTCGCTAGGGGGGGGGCGTCAGGCCCGACCGCTCTCGAGCTTTGGGGGGAGAGGGCCCCTGGATTTTTTTTAGGGGGGTGGTTCAAAATTTTGGCTCTAGGGGGGGAGTGGACCCCTCTGTCCCCCTCAAAAACACCTATGTCGGGATTGCAACAAGACCTTTAAAAACGAAGATAAAACTGTTAGATAAAGAATTTTAGAAACTATTAAAACTAAATAAATTATTTTAATTAATAATTGGGGTATTACAATACTACATTTTATTGAATAAAAAGCAATATTTAGGTATAAAAAGGGTGTAAAAACATGAATTTGTGTTAAAAATTCACGTTTTTGCAATAAATTTTAGTATAAAAAAGTACTTAAAATTTTCTCGAGAGGGGAGGGGGGCTCAGATTTTAAAATCTAGAGGGGGGTCAGGGGTAAAAAATTTGAAAATTTGGGGGGGGGGCCTGGATTTTTTTTCTAGGGGGGGGGCAAAATTTCGAGGCTAGGGGGGTAGACCCCTCTCTACCCCCTTTGTTCATTTATGGTGACGACCGATTTTTTTAGGGTGCGTGATTTCCAAAAATACCCCAATTAACGTCTTTAATATTGTTATTTCGTATCCACAATTTCAGTTACCGGCATAGGTGGGTGGGGGGTTATACCCCCCAAAAAAATCCCGAAATTGCCGATACCCCCCCCCTAAAATTTGGGGTACCCCGGACACCTCCCTAAAATTTAGGGGGTCTCAGTACTAAAAACGCTAAAAATAGAATATTTGGGGTATACCCCAAAAAAAATTTGGGGACACCTCACAGCTCACACCCCTCCCCCAATTTTGGGGTCGGGTATACCTCGCCCTTCCCAAACAAAATCCGATAGGCTGCCCACCTATGGGCCCCGTTGCACCATAACTACTTAAGTTAAGTAGCCTACTTAAAATGGCCGTGAATATGTACATTTTATACAGATTCACAGCTACTTAAGTATCCTACTTAATTTAAGTAGTTATGGTGCAACCGGGCCAGGGTTACCGATGTCCGTTGTGTTGTAACCCCAATTTTTCGTGTTTTTTGGAGAGGGTATTGTATATTATACTATTTTACTAAAAATTAAAATATAACCCCATATCAAAAAATCTGAAATACATTATATAATCACGATTTTTAAATTACAAAAAAAAGAAACTTAAGAAATATCATCGTTTTCTCGTTTCAGAAGCCTGAGTTTTGCATACCTGAGACAATGTGGATTTTACCGCTGGATTGTCCTCACTTTATTTCAGTGTCATATCCGAAAGGTTTGAGCGATACAGAGTTAGGTAATTTTTTTTTCAGATGTACCTAACAACAAACTGACAATGAATGGTTTAAAATTAAAAAAAACTATTTTTTTTTTAATAAAAGGCGTTTTCTTGTTTTATGTTGGTTACTGTTGTGTTAAAAACATAAAACTTAACTCTAAGGTATCTTTGAAATTTTGTTTTATTGATTGAATTGAATCCATATCCGTTAAAAAGCGAAGAAACAACCACGCAAAGAAATTAAATACAATTCTCGGGTAAAAATCTTGGACTTGTGTGTAAAAATTTCACTTAAAATTAACTGGAAAAAAAACTGACGAACCCCTTTAATTCCTTGAATGAAGGAAACTACGCTCTAGATTTTTTAGACGTTTTCTGTAAATTTTTGTAAAAAATTTCCGCTTTTTGTTTCAGAAGAAAGTCGGCACCGTCTTCATATGACATTGAACCTGCCCATTTCACGTCCCGTGTTGAGAAAGTCGAACGCGTTTAAGTTCCCGAGTGAAAGAGGGCCGTATTTAATTAACGTACATCGCTTCGTCGCAAAAATACCTCGTAAGTCGGAGATCGATATTGTTTTAAAAATAAAATGAAGTCAAAAATTATCCGGGGAAAAAAAATGAAGTAAAAAAATTTTTTTTTGATTTAGAGGACTGTGCGATTGATGTTGTGCAAGGGAATTACCAGTATCACCACTATATGCAGGACGATTTCAATGACAGCGGCTGGGGCTGCGCCTACCGCAGTTTTCAGACCCTCTGGAGCTGGTTCCTCCTCCAAGGCTACACCGAAAAACCGGTACCAAGCCATCGGGAAATTCAACAGGTTCCGCTAACATTAATTACTTCAAAAAGTATTTTAGCTTACAGGAAATTTTGGACGAAACAATATATTGCATTACTTTTTGTTATACTCATAAATTTGGCAGAGATTCGGGGAACAGTAGTTAAACGTTAAAACAACTAAAAAGTTTTATTATAAAACAAGATTCAACAACTTTATACAAAATACGAGTAAATAATATCAATCCACTCTATAAAGATGTATTTTGCACACTTTTAAAAAAACCGTTCTTATTAATTTGTTCATCTCAAAATTACTTTCATTAAAATGACCTTCGACAAAATGACATTTTGGTTAAATGACCATCGAGTAATTTGACGTTCGGGCTAATTGACCATAGGTCAATTTAGCCTGATTTTTAGGTTTCGCTTAGTTTCAGTCCGAAGGTCAATTAGTCCGATTGTCATATTACCCGAAGCAGTGGCGTGCCCAGGGGGGGAGCGGGGGGGGGCGGCCGCCCCCCCCCCCCCCCCCCCCCGAAATCCGGCGAAGCCGGATTTTTTTGTAAGGGGGGTCCTTTACGTTTTTTAAATTTTGGGAGATAAAAATTTTTCTCTCCCAAAATATGGGGGGTGTGGGGGGCTCTCGCCCCCCACACCCCCCATATCTGGGGGGCTACCGCCCCCCAGACCCCCCTTTAGGGTTAGTAAATAACTCCCCCCAGACCGTCCTCCCCCCGAAACGAAATCCTTGGCACGCCACTGACCCGAAGGTCATTTTACTTGAAGGTCAATTTTGTAAGAATTTTGAAGAAATTTTTACGCTGGTTAAATGGAGTCAAAAAAAATCTAAGGTACATTTTTTTAAAATCGATTGCTATAATGATTGTCTAAATTAACCCTTCCATTAACTGTGTAAATCTAGTTTTTCATTTTAAAAGTTTTTTACTGTGCACATCATTACTTGTTATCATTGTCTAGGCGCTCGTGGACGTAGGTGACCGGGAGCCGAGTTTCGTCGGTACCAAACAGTGGATCGGATCTTTAGAATTGAGTTACTGCCTCAATCAGATGCTGGACGTGACGTCACGGATAATCACCACCCAGAGCGGCCACGAAATCACCAGTCGGGCCAGGGAGTTGGCCCTGCATTTCCAGACCCAAGGGACCCCAATTATGATAGGTATACTAAACCCATATATGGGCAAGTTGGTCCGGAGTGAGGGCGGGGGTTAAAAACGAGAAACGCATTTTACCCATATTATTTTTTTCCTGAAGTGCATTTTACCCATATCGTTTTTTTGATTTTAAAGAAAAAATAGGTAAAAACGCTAATGTTAGGTCAAAAAGCCCTTTTATTGCATTTTTGAGCTTTTTATTGCTTAAAACATTCATTTTGACATGAAAACTTAAGTTTGGATGCAATAGTTAGAAGTCATTTTATTTAGACATTTTTTTTCTTCATTTTTCCAAAATTGGGGGGAACCTTTTCTCCCCCTCACCACTTCTGAGTGGGGGGATTTAAACCCCTAGTCTCAGAATTTGGGGGTTGGTTACCTCCCCCCCCCAACCAACCCCCTCCTCCCGTACCCATATACCCATATATGACTAAACCGGTTGTGTTTTTGTGCGGGTAAACCGAAGCGGTTTATTTTAGTGTTGAGTAAACCGGATGGAAAACCCTGAGACTACCATCTGAGGCAGGGAGCCTCTGGGATATTGCGCTTATACTTGGAAGAAAAGGACGTCTAAAATTTTAATGGAGTATCCCCTAGACATGGGCACGAGGAGTTAAGCCCCCAATTTTTAAAATAGGGGGCTTAACCCCCTCCCCTTTCACTCAGAATTGGGGGGAAAGGTTAACCTTTCCCCTCCCCACAATTTTAAAAAAATGAAGAAAAAATGTCCTTAAAATGATTTCTGCCACCAAACTTACGTTTTAAGATGTAAAATAAATGTTTTAAGCCATAAAAAACCCAAAAATGCTATAAAAAGAACTTTTTAATCTATAATTAGCGTTTTTTACCTATTTTTTCTTTAAAATCGAAAAAATATATGGGTAAAATGCACTCCAGAAAAAAAAAAACGATATGGGTTTCTCGGGTTTAAACCCCCATCCCTTAAATCCGACATTAAAGGCTGATTCGTGCTTATGACAAAACGTCCTTTGGGCAAAGTCCAAAGGACAAATACAGCGTAAAAACGTCCATTGGACTTTGTACAAAGGACAAAATTCAAAGGACAACGTGTTCATACTTTTTGTCCTTTGGACTTTGTGCAAAGGACAAATTTCAAATAACTTCGTCCAAAGAAAAAAGTCCAAAGGACGTTTTGGCTTGTCCAAATGACGTTTTGGCTTTTCTAAAATTGTCCTTTGGACTTTGTTCAAAGGACGTTTTGTCATAAGTATGAACCAGCCTTAACCCTCCTAATCTGGACCAACCAACCAACCAAGTTTTCACTACAAATTATCGAAATCAAAGTTTAAAGTATTAATTATGTAGGTACCGTAAGTGTAGAAAAATATGCTCAGCTCAAGTAAAATATTTTCACCAGCTTACTTCATTTTTTACCGACTAAAAAATTGTTTTTGTTCAAAGCTTTGAACGCCACGAAATATTTTTTTTACTTTATTATTTAAACCCGTTTTGTTAATGTTTTATTATGTGGGATACTGTAGTATATAAGGAGTCTTTAGGGTTACGGTAGTAGCGAAGCTTACTGGTACCAATCAGATGGAATCTGATTGAGATCAGCTGCTTACGCTTTTAGATTTACCAGGTTTCAGATCCACCTAAGCTTTTTTCGTTTTTTTTATTAAAATAATTATTTCGGTTAAAAATTTCAAATTTTACAGTTATTTTTTTAATTTTATTATTTGAACCATACACAGGCACGAAGGGGTTGGGGTTAATCCATACATGGGCCATGGGGGGAGTTGGGGGGGTTAACCCCCCCAAATTTTGAGAAGGGGGCTTAACCCCCCCACTCAGAAGTGGGGGGAGAAAAAGTTAACCCCCCAATTTTGGAAAAATAAGAAAAAATGTCATTAAAATAACTTCTAATTGCCTCCAAACTTAAGTTTTGAGGTCAAAATGAATGTTTTAAGCAATAAAAAGCTCAAAAATGCAATAAAAAGGGCTTTTTGACCTAAAATTAGCGTTTATTACCTATTTTTCCTTCAAAATCGAAAAACGATATGAGTAAAATGCATTCCAGAAAAAAAAACGATATGGGTATTTTGCGTTTCTCGGATTTTAACTCCCCTCCCATAATTTGGGGTTTAACCCCCCACTCCGGACCAACTTGCCCATGTATGGGTTAATCCCCCAAATTCTTAGATGGGGGTTTAACCCCCTCCTACTCTGAAGTGGGGGGGGGGAGAAAAAGTTAACCCCTCAATTTTGGAAAAATGAAAAAAGTCTTTAAAATGACTTCTAACTGCCTCCAAACTTAAGTTTTGAGGTTAAAATGAATGTTTTAATCAAATAAAAATTTTAAAAATGCAATAAAACGGCTTTTTAACCTGAAATTAGCGTTTTTTACCTATTTTTTCTTCAAAATCGAAAAACAATAGGGTAAAATGCACTCCAGAAAAAAAGATATCGTCGTTACTACGGCAAAATGAGCCACAGTTCGTATAAAATGTGTGCCTTTGACTTATTTAAAATTTAAAACAGGACCCTTTTAACTACAGAATGAGTCACAGTTACCTGTATTTTATAAGGACAGTGGCTCTCTTTGCCGTAGTAAGGACGACATGGGTTAATTGCGTTTCTCGGATTTAAACCCTCATCCCTTAAATCCGACTTTAACCCTCGTACTCTGGACCGAATTGCCCAAGTATGCCCTGAAAACCCATTTTTAGTGGTTTGGTACACGTTCTGGTTTTTAGTACCTTTATCTATTTCTAATGCAATGTAATGCGCAGTTAAAAATTCAACGATGTAAAGTGAACTAAAAATAATATTTTAGAAATAAACTAAAGTCTTAATTTTTGTAATATTAGGATTATAAACTGCACGCTTATTTTTTTATTAGAAAAAGCGTTTATAATTAGTCGAAAATACTAGAAATCGCTAAATGGTAAATAAATTTTCAAATAAAATAAGGCTCTTTTAATTATTATGTATGTGAAAATGGTACAGCTAACGGGTAGTGATCAGGGGGGGGTAGTGAGTGCTAAAATATGAACAGCAATTCCTATTTATTATGGGCCGATTGGGACGTCGAATCAAATCAAAAAAAGAAATTCCTATTTTGTTTTAACCATGATTTAAACTTCGTCTGAACAGAAAGAACTGTGGTAATAATTTCCAATTTCTCAAAATTATGAAGAACACATTTTGAAATTTATAATACTTATAGACCTGTGCACGGTCTGGAAATGCCCTCCCACATGCTTTATTGGAGGATTTCCCCACCCACTCCCCGCCAAAAAATGAAAAAGTACCCAAAAATTTTTGACATTTTTGACCTATAAATGTTGCCATCATCGCGATTTTTTTGCAGTTTTTAGCCTATTTAAATACATTTTAAGCCATTTTAGATTTATTTTTACCTTATTTTCGCTTTTTTTGTCCTTTTTTTTCTTTTCCCTTCTTTTTCTCCTTTTTTTTATCTTTTCTTTTTTCTCCCCTGCTTGCCCCACCGTTTCGCAAAAGTTGCCCCTCCCTCGTGCCCCCCATTTTGGAATTTCCCCTTCAATTAAACTCCGGGAGGTCAGTGCACAGGTGTATTAAATTAATTTTATTTTTCTAGGCGGCGGTGTTTTAGCCCATACTATTCTGGGAGTGGCCTTTAACGAAAATACCGGCGACGCCATGTTTTTAGTTTTGGATCCTCACTTTACAGGAGATGAAAATCCCAAAACAATCGTGGACAGAGTAATTATTTCTTTCTTTTACCCAGGCATATGATTAATTAAAAATAATTTGTCTGGTTTAATTTATTTTTTTATAATCACTAATCATTATAATTTGTTTTTCGTCGCTAGTTTTTAGTTTTACTTTCCCCATTTTGCAGGGCAGTCTGACGTATAGTCAGACCGCTCTGCCAAATGGGGAAAGTAATGGGGAAATCAGCCAAAAGTAGGGGGATTTTTTGGGTGGAGAGTGGGGATGTGTATACCCCAAAAATAGCCTATTTTTGGCGTTTATAGCACGTGGACCTCTCAAATTTTAGGGGAAGGTGGCGGCAATTTAGAGATTTTGATAGGTATAACCTTTTGCAACCCACCAGGTTGGCAGGGGAGATGGGCGCTGCCCCCCCACCTATGCTTTCAGCCCATTAGTTCGTTTGCGTTTTCTAATGGTTTAATCGCCCATAGTTGGCTCAATTCAGCTCTAAAAAAATCAAACTGAAGTACTTTACTGTACGAAAATGAAAAAATAGTTATTACACACTAACGCATCGAAGTTTTTTGTTTTAACCGTTTGTTTCTAAACTCGAATGCCACCAGGAAGCGTTATTACTTAAACACTTAATGTTGTTGGATTAATGCCAGCGGTTTATTTTAAATCCATTTCCAAACACTTGAAACACTTAAAATAATACCGTGAGTATTTCTGTTGTTTTCTATTTTTACATATTAATTATTCTGCGCGGCCTGCGGCTGTCTCGATCGCTCTGTCGCTTCTACAGTGCCGTCGAGTAAACTCAACGGCACTGTAGAAGCGACAGAAATCAACATTAGTATTCAACATTTCTTAGAAAACTAAAATCTTCTGTATTATTTGAAAATCATTTTCTCAAATATTGGTAGAATTATTTTGAATTTTATCAGCAAATTCTGAGCAGTGGAAGAATCATTGTTCCACAACTAAAAAAATCGTATTCTAATCTTGTTGATTATTGCTACGTTTCGATTGATCCATTTGCTATTATTAGGTTGTAGTTATATGGAGAATCACGATGGTTAATTCAATGAAACATCGTGATTAATCCATCTTCTCGACACAAAGGTCTCGAGAAGATTTAAAATTAATTTGTATATGACGTTCGTTAACGAAAAAAAAACACGGTCATAATACAACGAAAACAACATAAACATAAAATAATTTTTCTAAAAAAACAGCTAGTTGTGCATATTTGTTTTTTCCTTATTTGTTCCGGTCTTATACAAATTATTTTCAAATATTTTCGAGACCTTTGTGTAGATTGAATTAACTGTCGTGATTCTTCATAATAGATTTTCACTTTCAGGGATGGTGCGGTTGGAAGCCACCCACTTTCTGGCAAGAAGGGGCGTTTTATAACATGTTGCTCCCGCAAAGACCCCACTTGATTTAATTGAACCAAAGAAAATCAACGATAATAGAAGCGAAACTTCCAAGGGACGATTCATGTTAAAACTCGTTTTATTGGGCCTCGAACACCCACCTGAGACCGGTTTGTTAATGCTGTAACTACATGCTAAGTTAGCAAGTTAAAAAAAGCGGAATTGAAAAGATTTTTTTAATAATTTTATAGTAGTCTATTCGATTTCAATTATATTTTTTGCAACCAATATAAATAAAGTAGGCGAAAATTAAACAAAAAATCATATATTTTTTACGTATAAAATTGGTACGACCTAGATAATTTATCCTGCTTAAAATAGTAAATCTAAGCAATTTTTCTGTGAGAGAAACGCAAATTAAAGCTGGTCGTGGCCAGTATTTTATCAACCTACTAAATTCGCGGGCAGATTGGTGAACTGTCGACAGGTCCCTCGAGGTCACAATAAATTATTTTTGGATATTTTTTTATTTATTATTTTAGGTTATTGTATAAATAGGTTTTATGTGTTTAAAGTAATACCTGTACACATTACTGGTCCTGGTAAATATTCTGTGATATACAAAAAATAAAGAAAATTAATCACACTGTAGTTTCCATTGATGCATTGTAGTTAAATTGCTTAGCATGATGTAAGTATATCCGGCACCCAGCATGATATTTACTGTAATTAAACGGTGATGTGCGGTTTTTTTATAATTATCATGCTGGATGCCGGCTATACTCACATGTTAAATGAAAAGATAAGCGGTTTAACTACGATGTGTTTATAGATTTTTAGTAAAAAATTGAAGACTGTTCAAAAATAACTAAGACTGGAAAAAAATTTAGCATGTCGTCGTTACTACGGCAAAATGACCACAATTTGTATAGAATACATGCGAATGTGACTCAATTTAAATTTAAACCAGCACCCTATTAATTACAAAATGAGTCACAGTCACGTCTTTTTAATAATAACTGTGGCTTATTTTGCCGTAGTAACGACGATATCGCACGACACGGTTAAAAAATCCTTTAGACGAAGACCTCGGAATGGGTGAACACTGCATGCAGTGAACACTAGCGATAAAGCTTGCCAACGTTATTAATGTTGGACTAAGAGTCTCAATCATAGGGGTGAAACTTTTTCGCCACTCCTGGCTTGTCTTAGCGCCTGCCCTTTGCTTAATCTGCATAGAGAAGATAAGTTTCAACAACAACAACGACACGGTTAATTTATGCTACAGTTTCATTAGTCCAAAGTTTAATAGTTAAACAAAGCTATACATTGATTTAAAGGTGCAGTATACTAATTCATGGTGTATTTTCTTTTGCGTTTTAAATAATATTAATCGATGTATTAGGCCACACTGAGCAAAAAAGATGTATTACATCAAAAAATAATTTCCAACGGTAAAGAGTTATATACTACTTGGTTATTTCCAATGATTTTTATACACCATTTTTTAAAAAAACATCATTTTTATTGGGCGGATAATAATAAAACTTAAACAATTTAATTTGTATTTTGTAGTTGGGTTTGCTGTTATTCTGGTATTATTTGTAAGCTAGTCGATGTTTTACTTTTAACAAAAAGTGAACTTTAAAAAAGACATTTCACTTCTTTAAATTTTACATTTTATAAAAATGTTCTAAAACACCATAAACCAAGCATCAAACATTATTTTTAGAATATATTTTTAAAATGACATTAATTTTTGTAATTGAATCAAATTTAAGTTTTTTGGTACCTTAGCATGAATTCTCTGAAATTTTTTAATATTCATTTAGTAGAAATGTTTTGTTTCAAAAAATGTATTACAAACACATAGGAAATAACCAAGCAATGGACCTACCTAGCATAACAAAAATTGGGTTGGCGGTCTCACCACGAAACAAAATTCCTCTTAAATTAAATGCATTTTTTGTTTTGTTTTTTTGAAATTAAAAATACTACAAATAATAAAACATCCTATTTGAGAAATTTTAGCGTGTTTTTTTGTATTAAATTAAAGCATTACAAAACCGAAATAAATTTAATATGAAACACCTTAGTTACGCTTAAAATAGCTCTAAATAATGGTCAGAAGTTAACAAAAATACTCGAAATTGTTTAAATATTGTTGTTTAATCTCAAATTTATCAAAAAATTTGGTAAAAATCATTGATTTTATAACGAATTCTGATTTCGCGGCGGGACCGCGGACCCAAAATTTTGTAATGCTAGATAGGTTCATATTCTTCTTAATAACTTTTAACCATTGAGAATTAATTTTTGGTTCAATACAATTTTTTTCTTAGTGTGACCTGATACATTAATTAGTATGGACCTACCTAGCATAACAAAAATGGGGTCGACGGTCCCACCACGAAACAAAGTTCCTCTCAAATTAAATGCATTTTTTGTATTACTTTTGAAATTGGAAATACAATATACAAATAAAACATCTTCTTGAAAAATTTTAATGGTCTTTTTGTATTTAAATAAGCATCACAAAATGTTTTGTTTTTTTTTCTGATTAACTAAAAAAATTTACATGTGAGAAATCTTAGTTACGCTTAATATAGCTCTAAAAAATGGTCAAAAGGTAACAAAAATACTCGAAATTGTTTAAATATAGTTGTTTAATCTCCGATTTTCGAAAAAAAATAGGTAAAAATCATTGCTTTTATAACGATTTTTGATTTCGCGGCGGGATCGCAAACCCAAATTTTTGTAATGCTAGGTAGGTACCATGAATTAAACTCAAATGCCACCAGGAAGCGACATTGCTTAAACACTGAATGTTGTTGGATTAATGCCAGCAGTTTATTTCAAATCAATTTTCAAATATTTGAAATGGTTAAAATAAAAAATAAACCAATTTATATCTGAAAACGTCATTTATTGCACAGAAAGATTTTAAAAAAGTATAAAAAATATTTTCTGTCATAGGGTAACGATTGTAATTTCGCACTTTTTGGACATTTTTAAAACTGTTTTTTGGCCATAACTTTTTTCAGTTTTGTTTGATCAAAAAGTGTTATATTACAAAGTTGTGTATTTTCTTATTTTGAACACACTGATATGCATAACAAATAACATTTACGTAAATTTCGTTTTATAAGGGACGATATCGAAAATGGCCACTTTGGAAAATTCGCTTGGTGCATTTACAATTTCGGCACTTTTTTCTTCACGCTATAACTTTCTTGTTTTTAGGTCGATATTAATGTTTAATGGCTTATTTGAAAGTTGACTGCTACATTTACTGCCATATTGGTTATTTTTACTCTAATTTGTTTTTATCTGAGTGAAAAATTGAAACTAATTTAAAGTGCCGAAATTAAATGCATTTTCGAAAGTGCCGAAATTAAATGCACCTTTTGCCCATTTTCCTTCAAAAAGTTACTACAACCAACGAAAAAATTGGTAGATGATGTTATGACTGTCCTTTTTTTGCCCATTCATCTAGTTTCTAACGAGCTATCAATCACTTCTCAATTCAAATTTGGGACCAAGTTATGATATGTAATCAAAACTTGAAAAAGTGCCGAAATTAACTGCATGACCCTATTCATAATAGAATAAATATTAAAGATTTTGTATAAGATTTTGGCCCTTATGTAAATTATAAAATAAATCGACTCAGCTCGCTACGTTTAAATTAAAACAAAATCAAAACATTCAATGTCACTCTTTTACCGACTTCAGGCCGCGTAATAACATTAATTCAAAATACAATGGGCATTCCCGTTATTGTTTTTTTTAATTTTTTTTATAATTAGGGTAGTGCATTTAATTTCGACACTTTTCCCAATTGGGCATTTTTGATTTTGTACTATATCTTTGGTAATCCTGGACGAAATACGACGTTTGATAGCTCAAATGAGAGCTAATTATATGTAGATGACTGTCGTGAGCTTTTTATTTGTTATGTTATGATATTTTCATGTGAAATTTACAAAAAATAAAATTGTTACTCGTTTTTAGAACATGGGCATTTCATGATTACGCAATAAATTGATTTAAAAATTAAACTGCCCTGGTAAAATTTAGTGTATTTTCCGAATCTTTAGTCCCCGTGGTTCTTTCTACGTTGCGTCTGTGGTGAGCAATCGTTATAAAATAAAAGTGTAATTTCGGCACACATATTGCTGTAGGTAAAAACGGGTTGAATAAGTGGTCGGGTGTAAATTGTAGTTGTAAATAGTTAAAAGACAACGTTGAAATGTGTAGGGGTCATAGCACTTCACTTAAACTCGATTAAGGGGGTCCTTTTAAAAAGTGCCGAAATTAAATGCACTTTTTTCCCAAATTTTGCTCATTTTTGATACCAGGGGCCTATTTCATAAAGGTTTCTGTATTTGTAAACTAATAAACGCATTTAATTTCTTCTTATTTTATTAATTAAAAAATACGTACGTAACTGTGGAATTTACGGAATTTACAGGCATGTAATTTCTTAAATTCTAAACGCAATTTTATTAATATACTTTTTAATTAAACAATACAAAAGAAAAATATGCGTTCATTAATTTACAGCGGTAAATTAATTACATGCAATTTTTATGAAATAGGCCCCAGTTGGCATTTTAGCTGTAACTTTTTGCCAGTTACACTTTGAACAACAAATAGAAGCTTAAATAAAAGAAAACTGTCTGGAGATAATGATATGCTTTTAAATTTTTGAAAATGATGATTTTTTGACTGAGAAACAATCGATTGTTTGTAAAGTGCCGAAATTAAATGCATATATTTAATTTCGGCAATTTTCCATTTTTTTAAAAACTGATTTAATTAAGTATAAAGCAATTTTTGTACATTGAAATTTTTATGACGCAATGCAGCATCGTAAAAGCTTTAAAATGAGCTATCAAACATGAAAATCGGGCCACACAGTGAAAAGTTACATTGGAAAAACGAAAAAGTGCCGAAATTAAAATAAATGCACTACCTTATTCTGCGCGGCGGCTGTCGCGACCGCTCTATCGCTTCCACAGTGCTGTTAAGTTTAGTATACTGTACGTTTAAGTACCGTGCTATTAGCGACTTATGCTCTGAAGACCCATACTAAAAAAAGGTTGTTGTACGTCGGCCACACATGGCAGTTTTCCATTTAGCAAACCACAGCTCTATTGTGTGTGGAGTTTGTACCACTTGTCTTGCAGGAACACCTTTGCTGTTCATGTACGACGTTAAATAGTAAGATCAATATCAGGCGACTTAAAAAATCCTTTAGACGAAGACTTTGGAATGGGTGAACACTGCATGCAGTGAACACTCCAGCGGTAAAGGTTTCCAAAATCGTTATTATTGTTGGACGAAGAGTCTCATCTCAACCATAAGGGTGAAATTTTTTCGCCCCTCCTGGCTTGTCTTAGTTTCATGCAATGTGCAACAACAACAACCTATGCTATGCTCACCTAAAAAGGTTTTTCTGTCAATCGTTTTTGACAAGACTTTAGTTAATTTAACTCGTTTTTTTATAAAAACAATGGGCTAAAAAGTTTGAAATCAATCGTCTTTTGATTGTAAATCGTACCTATAAAATTATTGTATAATTTTATTGCAAAAAACAACAAGAATAGTATAATAAATTTTATTACAATAAAATAACCCGAAAATTAGCAAGGATTTACCACCAGGAGAATGTGCGACTGATTGATAAATACGATGTAAACGGAGATCTCCACCAGTATTTCAACTACATAAGCACAAATAAAAATCGAGTATCACAGATACTTTCAAAGCCACGCGCTTCTGAAGTACACCGTATAAAATTTTTAAAAAAATACTAAAAATATCCTAATAATTAAAATAAAATACATTGATTCTCACTTATAATAACCAAAATAAAAATTGCCTAGCTACCTGTAAACTAAATTCATACACCAAATACATTAACTTCTCCGGTTTAACAAGATGGTAATTAATTGATAAAATAAAGTTATCAGGCTGTGCAATAATGTGTCATAGCTTTGGCTCAACAATGGTCACAACTCACAACAACAGCATAAGAATATTCCCGATTGAATCTTTTTACAATTAAAACCTATCATTATAAAGTGTCACTCACCCACAGTTATGGATGGTTAGGGGTAGTTATTTATTAGTGATGTTGCTACCCTACAATATCATGCTCCGGAGCTCCGGTCATTTAAAGCGGAAGGAGCTCCGGAGCTCTGCCTCTTAAATGAGCGATTTAAGCTTGTAATACATTTTAAACGACTCTAGCTGTATTCGTAGGACTATTTTTGGTTGTTTTAAATAAGTTTTAAAATAATTAGTCTACAAAAAAATTTTGACTAAATAATTAATGCCATCACTCTTTAATTATTAATGTATAAAAACTTAGTATAAAAAAAGGGAGGAGCTCCGGGGGTTGCTTCGGAGCTCCGGGGAACATCACTAGTAGTTATTTCCTGCAAAAAATTCTAAAATAACCCTCTAAAATTTGGGGATCCCACTAAGATTTCCGGTATACCACAAATTTGGGGGTAGGATATACAAACCAAAAATTTCCGACGCTGGCCACATTATGATGACAGTGGCAATGTGTTTTAAACTTGTTGTAACTCATTGTGCCGTAGTGGTGACATATGGCACTGAAAATGCATAGAAATCGAATATGAATTTAACAAAATAAAAAAAATAGAAATTAATAATCTTATTGCACTGACAATAAATATGAGAAATTATCAATATCTTTTTAACAGAACTCTATTTATACGACTTTTAACGTGTAGCCGAAATTGTTAGTCGCACGGTACAATTATCTCTCTAATTGGACAGGCTGGTAAGAATTGAGAGATAGCTATCTTTTTTGGCGATTTTTCAAATAATGTAAAAGATCCTTTTTTTAGCATTTTTATCCATAAATGAAAAAAATCAGGAAAGGAAGATTTGCCAGCCATGTTTATCACATCACTCATAGTTTTTGTTTCTGCATATTATTTTCTACACTAGTCATGTTATCATGTTCCATACTTCGGGCCATTTGGAGCGGAAAGAGCTCTGGAGCTCCGCCCCTAAAATGGGCCATTTCAAACTTATTTAAGCTTTAAAATATTTTCAATTATTTTATTGGGAATTTTATGACTATTTTTATTGTTTTATATAAGTTTTCACATAATTTGGTTCACAAATTTTTTTTACTAAATAATTTATGACATTGTTTTTTTCATTATTTAAAAATTTAGTATAAAACTAACTAGGGCGGAGTACCGGAAGTTCCGCGCACATCACTATTATACACACAATAGAATTCCCGTTTTAACAACAATACACGTATAAAAAGTTTAAAAATACACTTCTAGTACAATCTATAAATTTACGATATAAAATTTATTCCTATTAACTTGCAAATTATCCTTGACGTAATAACTACAACAAAAACGGAGAATTAATTGTAATAATGCCAATTTTAACGCTACCTTAAACTCATTTTATAAAACTTTAGTTTATGTAAAAGTAACTACCTAACTGCACTCATCAACAGCATTTTTGCTATCAATGATTTACGTATAGCTCGCAGAAAGAAGGATCGATTTATACAAAGTGTCATATCAGTTAACTTTTAGTCATATAGGTAATTTTCGTGCAAATCAACCCTATTAGGCTGCCGTATAAAATAAGCCAACAGTCTAGTCTAGTCCTTTTAATAAATATAGTCTAGCCGTGGTGTTTTAAACTTGGATAAGAAGGAATTTGCATAATATGGATTGAAAAGAGTGCGCTATTATTCCAAGCGAATGATGCGAAATTAAATAATAAAAAACAGTCTATTTTAGCCCGTTTCAATGAGTCTAGTCTAGCCGGGTTTTTTTAAACTTGGTAAGTAGACGAGGCGACGCGTCCTCCGTGTCCGGTCCAATTGGTGTGCACGAATTCTCCTGGTTTGGAAAGCAGTTCGTAGGTGTGCGCTCCGAAATAATCCCGTTGAGCCTTAAAAAAACTAATGTTACAATTCCCGTTGTGTTGATGTTTCAATATAAAAACTTAAACGATTCACAGAGTACAAGTACCCGTTGCATTAATGTTTTAATACGAAAATTTAATGATTCACCGTCTTTGTCGGAAGCTACCCTGTTCTGGGAACAGGCCAATGGATCATCATTTATTTCAGTACCAGCAATAAGAAACTGTCACTGACTATCGGTCGTTCTCCTTTTTTTTTTTGGAAAAATGGAGCCAAGCCTACTAGCCTGGCTCCTAAAAAGTTTATCGAGTCTGGATGCCGAATACAGTTACTGAAACTTTAAAAGGTTCTGCTCTTTCGCAACTTCAATTATTTTAACGATTATAATATAATATATTATAAAAATTATAATAGATTATAATATATTTGGAAAACTAGCGAACCATAGAATTAATCTTGTGTATGGATTGAAGATTAAATAAAAACTAAAAGTGTTTTGTCCGATTAATTTAAACGAGTTTTCCGAATTAAATAAGTTATTCCGTATCTATTATGTAGCATTGAACAAAAATAATAATTAAAAGAAAAAAAATACTAAAATAAAAAGACTATCACTGGTATTCATAAAACTTTGGACCGGGTCTATACGAGACTGGGTTTGTTTGTTTTAGCGGAAAAACTGAACCAAATCCAAAATTTTTATACCGTCCAAAAAATACCAAAAAGGCATTTCTAAAACAAAAAAAATCGTATATTTTGTTTGTATTTCACCTAAAACAGTTTTTGAATAAAATTTGTTAAAAAATTATGTAAAACGTATGCCAATGAGGATATTAAATATTAGATCCGATCCAGTTTTGCCGCCAAAGCAAAAGAACCCAGTCTGAATGAACCCACTCCAAAGTTTTATGAATACCAGTGTATAATTGGAAATATACTAAAAAAAACACCGCCAATATAAACTAAGTGAAGCTCCTAATTTTTACAAATCAAATCAAAGGGTGTTTAAAACAATTTCTCAAATATTTCATACTATTGTGAATACTAATAGAAAAATCGCATATTTAGAGTTCATGGAAATTTGAAGCTAAAACAGATTGCTTATCAGTTATTAGCATTTATTATCCATCGCAATAAGCACAATTGATTAAAATCAATTTTATTTGATTTTTCATTTATTTCCTTTGCAAATACTTTCAAATTTAATTTTTTTGTTATAAACTAACTGCAAAAGTTAAAAAAAACATTTAAACTATTAATGCACGCTACTGAATATTTAAGTTAGCTTTAATAATCACTTATAATTTAATACTTATAAGTTATAACACAATAATTTCATACATTATAACGTAATAAATAAACGCCGCTGTACAATATTTGTCATGCGCTCTTTTCGGGTGGTTTTTTTCCGCCACCCGACCTGGTAGTTAGTTAGTGAGTCGTGCACTCAGGTGTCGAGTAAACGATTAAGCAGTGTCTGCAATTGTTGAATGCAGGTTGTTATACTCTTAATTTTTATTTAGAATTATATTTAAAAAAGAACACAAAAGCATGCTTTGCAACGCAATGAAGTATGTTAGAAACATTAAGGTATAACAAAATCCACCTGTAGACACGCTTGCAGCTAAAAGTACCTGCGTACCCGGAGGCCCAGTATTTACCGCAACTATTTATTTTTGCTCAAAAACTGTAAACAGAAATAGCGCTCAGTGCAACAAATCACGTTACTACGGCAAAATGAGCCAGTCATTATAAAATACAAGTGACTGACTGTGAATCATTCTGTAGTTTTTAATGTTGCTACCTAAAATCTAAAATCAGTCACAGTCGTATATCGTCGTTACTACGGCAAAATGAGCCAGAGTTCGTATAAAATACATGTGTCTATGACTCATTTTAAATTAAAAGCAGAACCTTATTAACTACAGAATAAGTCACAGTCACGTGTATTTTACAAAAACTGTGGCTCATTTTGCCGTAGTAACGACAAATTATATCGCTGGCGTCGTCTTATTCTTTTTATAAAAAAATGTTATTCTAACACGCTTGCTTACAAAATAAAAAAACAGACCTGTGCACGATCTGGAAATGCCCCCCCCCGTTTTATTGGAGGATTTGCCCCCTCCCCGCCAAAAAATGAAAAAGTACCCTAAAATTATGACGCCATTTTTGACCTATGATGACGCCATCATCACGAATTTTTTGCAGTTTTTAGCCTATTTCAATGTATTTTAAGCCATTTTAGACCCATTTTTACCTTATTTTCGCTTTTTTTGTCCCTTTTTTCTCTTTTTCCTTCTTTTTTCTTCTTTTTTTCTCTTTTTTCCCCCTGCTTGCCCCCCCCCCGTTTCAAAAAAGTTGCCTCCCCCCATGCCCCCCCATTTTGGAATCCCTCCCGTTTTAACCCCGGGGGGAGCAGTGCACAGGTCTGCAAAAATCCTCAACTTCCGTTCGAATTACCTGAATCAAATTGGCGGGTAGGTTTTCCGTCCGGTATCCGTCGTAGAAGGAGAGAGCCGTGCTGAAGGCCGGCAGCGGGATCCCGACCTGAACCGCCGTCGCCACCACCGTCCGCCAAGAATCCTACCGCAAAACATTCGTCGTCGTTACTACGGCAAAATAAGCCAGTGTCATTATAAAATACACGTGACTATGACTCATTCTGTAGTTAAGAGGGTCCTGTTTTAGATTGAAAATGAGTCACAGGCGCACATACGAACCGTGGCTTCTTTTGCCGTAGTAGCGACGATATGACGTCCTTACATATAAAAAAGTAGCAATAAGCATAAAATCAACGAGACTCTGATACACAAAGAGTCCCAATCAGTTAAAAAATTAAAAATCCTAAACAAAACATAGCATTACGAGCGGTGCGAGAGCCCTACGATGCGATTTAGCCCAACTGTACCGCGCCAAACACAATAAAAAATGCAGGTCAATTCTGCGATTCAATGTCTTCTTATCATTATTATTATTTTAACGCTCATTTATTCTCTTAAAATCGATATTCCTTTATAGTTACGTTTTGATCAGAAAAAAAACATAGAAACATTTTTTATGAGCCATTTTTTTATTGTCCAAATTTAAAATTCATATTAACAATCGAACACTATTATAAAATTATGTTATTCTGTAGCGGAGACTCTTCTTTAGTTTTAATTTTTAAAATTCAACTTTAAAAAGTGTTAGTATTTGGTTTGGCCATTCCCCTCAGTTTTGTTAAGTAATTATAACAAGTCACTGAGGTGACAACCACTTTATAAGTAATGTTTGTGTAAATATATATCTAAAAATAAAGGTGTTAACCAATAAACATAAGCACAACAACTTACCCACCAAATAAACTTTTTTAAAAAATTAAAAAACAAACCTTTTACTCTACATGCTACTATGTAGTATTACTATACATATTTTGTGGGTGTTGTTACAATGTCTGCATTATTTTTGGTTGCCACATCTTCTATGCTGGTACACAGAGAGAAAAGACAGACCACAGTAAACTATGTCATGTAATTGGCGTTGTGGAGCGTTCTGCCGCTAACATTGTTTCCATCCGAGTTTTATAGAGCAAAACGTGTTACCGCTTTATTCTACAAATCTCATGACAAAAGCTAGTGTTAACGTTGCCCGCCAGGCACCACGAGGAACTCCACAAGACTAGCCATGAAAAATGTCTCTATGAACAGAGCATGAAAAATGGGCGATTTTCTCCTGGGCGTATGTATTTTTTCTTTGAAATCGCGGGAACTCACCTGGCACTTAGCCAACTCTCCTTTAAAAAACTCGCTGAGCAGGAGGTTCCT
Organism: Microlaimidae sp. YZB2_3; assembly: GCA_030248175.1. Taxonomy (NCBI): domain Eukaryota; kingdom Metazoa; phylum Nematoda; class Chromadorea; order Desmodorida; family Microlaimidae; species Microlaimidae sp. YZB2_3. The sequence goes on along the minus strand of JASAMX010030781.1, from coordinate 18,809 downwards.
GAGGTTGGGGTCGTTGTCGAAAGCCTCCTTGATCTTGCCCAGAAACACGCTACGTATGATGCAGCCTCCGCGCCACATCAACGCTATGCTACCGTAGTTAAGCTGCCAGCCAAACTCCTTGGCTGCTTCTTGCAGCAGCATGAATCCCTGGGCGTAAGAGATAATTTTTGAAGCGTACAGCGCCTAAAATAATAATGAATAAGTTTATTCTTGGTTACATATTTTTATTTTATAAAAATGCTGAGCGCCGCTCTTTGAAGCGTACAGCGACTACAATAATAGAGAAGAAAAAGAACGATTTTGTTTTATTTAGTTTTTTTTTCATTGCAAGGATATTTACGAAAAAAAAATTGAGGGAACGAACAATTTTCTTAACGTATTATTATTTTAAAAAATTATTTGGCATTGTACCCTCAAGAAGTTGAAAATGGGTTTTGATGGGAGGGACCAGCATCAATTTTGTTTTTAAAAATATACCGCCCAAATCCAGAAGGCTGATTTGTAAACGAATTTCACCGTAATTTATCGTCTTATACTTGTAATTATCCCGGTTTGACATATCCCTAGACACGTGAAACCAGGATTAGTTAATTATAAATTAAGACGTTTGTTACTGTTTTTGTACGTTTGGTTTACGAAATCAGAGTAAAATTAAAAGAAATGTAAAAAATTTAACTTACTTTTCTAATATGCTCAACGAATTCTGCCTTGTTTTTGACGAGGTCGGAACTTTTCGCCGAAGGTTTCGGTAGCACTTTGCTGGCTTCTATACGCTCCGATTTTAAAGAAGAAAGACATCGAGCGAAAACAGCTTCACCTAAACAAGAAATAAAACGTAAAAATAAATTAATTAAATACATTACTAAAATGGTGTGTTTAACTATCCATAAAAAGTTAGGTGCATTGATCAAGTAATACAGAATGAATATGGTTTTAATTTTTTTTTATTAGCATAGATTTTTGGCTCGGGTCCGCTTGGGGGCGAGGGTGTCCAAAATCTCAGTACTAATAGTGGTGAACCCTTCTGGACATAGGTGGGCAGGGGGAGGGGTCGGGGGGGGGGTTTACCCCCCAAAATTTCGGATTTTGCTGACACCCCCCCTAAATTTGGGGTACCCGGGGACACCCCCCCCCAAATTCGCCTCCCGGAGAAAAATTTTTAAGTGTTATAAAACGACTAAAAAAAAATTTTTTAATTTTTAGAGTTAATTGTTAATTGATAAATTTATCTTAGTTTTTCGATTACAAATCGATTATTCCGTTCAGTAGTTAAGGTATACAGTTTAATAAAACTACTATAAACACTATTATCCTTTAATTAACGTTTTAAACGCATGTTTTAAATGTGTAGGTATAAGAAACCTTAAATTTTGTAATAAGTATCATCTGGAATTAAAATTTCTAGTGTATTTTAGCGCCTTAACTTAAAAATTTTCTCCCCGGAGGCATTCTGCCAACCCCGGACCCCCTGACAAAGGGCTCCGCCCCTTGACCCCGCTGGGGGGCTCTCGCCCCCAGACCCCCCCCATCTGGGGGGCTGCCGCCCCCCAGACCCCCTCTTCAGGGTTGAGGCCCCAGACCGCCGCCCCCCCCCCCCCGAAATGAAATCCTGGGCACGCCACTGCAAAAGGGAGGTCTGTCTAAACCCAAATTTTTCCCTTTGCCGACCTAAAAGAGGTGTCTAGACCCCCCCTGGCTACGCCCATGTATGTATATAATCTTTAATTAAATATAAGATTATGGATTAAAAAGTTTGTGATACTTGACTTTATAATCAAGACAATATTATTATTATTCTATTATTACGTAATTATTAAAAAAAACTATGATTTCCAATCTAATTATAAGAATATATAAACACATTATTAATAAAAGAATTAAAAAATAAAATTTGTAAGTTGCAATAAGGTCTTATTTCAATTTTACACAGTTTTATTTTAAAGCGTTTATAAGCTTGTTTTACGTTTTTTTACGCGTTTTAAGCCCATTTTAAGGCAGCGCGGAAATATTGGGTACACCCCCCCCCTCAAAATTTGGGTCTTGCCGGACACCCCCCCTAAAATTTGACCCCCCCTATACCCCCCAAAATCCGAGAGGCTGCCCACCTATGCTTCTGGACCCCTCAAAAACATCGATGTTTAATAGTAAAACCTGTTTTTATTTAATTTTAATTCTTTTTTTTATCAAAACCACAACCAGCTGAAGTACTTTCAAAAACAATAACTGATGAGGAAGTTCAAATTCCAAAATTTGGGCGTTTTATTTTTTTTTTCATTTTAGAAATTAACCCGTTCGTTTAATTAATATACTAATTCATGCAACCAATGAGGAATTGACAAGCGTGTACCATTCACACACCGGGAAAATTCCATCATCGATGAAATAAAAATGTTCCGGCGCGCACGCGTTTATTTATTATCTTTATATTCTCATCTCCAGCTCGTCAATTTGTCGTTACTACGGCAAAATCAACCACAATTCGTACTAAATATATGCGACTGTGACTCATTTAGATTTCGTACAGCACAATGTTCACCAAAGAATGAGTCAAAGTCACGTGTAGTTTATAATGACTATGGGTCATTTTAACGTAGTGACGAGGAATTACAATCAGTCAGTGTTCGTTATTTCACACAAAGTGAAATGTATCCGCACTATGACAACTTTATTATACGCGTGAAAACAAAAAAAATATTAAAACAAACAAACAAACAAGTTACCTATCAAAGTGACTGGAACGCCGAGATCTAAAGCGGAAATTCCCGTCCATTTCCCAGTGCCTTTCTAAAATAAAAAAACCTTTTGTTACATAAAATACTTCTATTGTCAATTTGTAATTTAACGTGGGTTTTGTTTTATTGATTTCTTATCTGATGCTATTTTTCCAAAATAAAATAAAGTAATCTAAAAAACATTTGGATGGACAACGTGACGTCTATTACACATTAGAGTGTTAAAAACGATTTCCATTGGACCCACTCCTCGGTGGACACACTTAATTTGGGGACTGTATACAGGAAAACTTCGAATGCCCTAGGTGTCTAAAAATTTATACCACAAAGTTTTACAAGAAATCAAAACACTTCTGCCAGCTATAATAACTATTCTCATAATAGCCATAGCCAATCAGAGATATTAATTACAATTAAAATTTTATTTACAAACTAAATAAGATTTAATTGAAAAAAAATATAAAAGCTGTCTGGTACTGATACTGATTAGCTCTCAATGACTCGCACACCTTTCGAACCCTAGCAAGCTACAACAAAATTTAAAATAAATGTTGTCACGCCTGATTGGTAGACTTAACCGCCGCTGATTGGCTCTTAATAACATAATAATTTCGAAGTCAATGAAGTTTTAATGGAATAATGTTTTTATCCTAATCATAGATTTTGTTTATCGGTCAGTCGCGGAGTGACCATAGACGAAAATGAGGGACAGGGTGTGGTTCATTCCCCCTAGCCTTAAAATTTAGGGACTCCCTCTTAAATCCAGTCTACGTCCATCCCCTCCTAGAGCCAAAATTTCGAACCCTCGGATTTTTTTGGGGGGTATACCCAACCCCTCAAATTTGGGGGGTGGGTATCCCAAAATTTTTTCTTGGGTATCCCTTAAATATTCATTTTTAGCGTTTTTAGTACTGGGACCCCCCAAATTTAAGGGGGAGGGGGTGTCCAGGGTACCCCCGAATTTAAGGGGGGGGAGGGTGTCGCCTATAATCGGGATTTCAACCCCCCCTGCCCACCTATGGTTGTGTGTGTTTGTGTTTTGCATAGCGGGCAGTTTGGTGATGTGTATAATTAAGTTTCCTCTTTTTATCTTTAGGATTGGCCCTTAATCACGCAAACAACTTTCTCAACCAATCAAGTCACAAGAAAATAAAAATAATGTTTTTACACACCTGTCCGGCGGAGTCTTTGATTTTGGTGACCAAGTCCTGACCGTCCGTGTCCTTGAATTTTAGAATATTGGCGGTGATTTCGATCAAAAAGGAGTCCAGTTCACTTTTGTTCCATTCCGCGAAAATCTGAACGAAATAAAAAATAATTTATTTTTATATTATTTCTAAGTACTATTATTATTTTTCTGTTATTGGCTTTTTATTTTATTATTTTTATTACTGTTCAACCAAAAACTAGCCCACTTATTTAATTCAAACAAAAATACCAAATAGCGTAAGTTTTGAAGAAAATTAAACTTAAAAAAGGAATTTTATATTAGTTAGTTACATAGGTGAGCACGGTCGGGGAAGCTAGGGGGGGTTAGTTAGTTACATAGGTGAGCACGGTCGGGGAAGCTAGGGGGGGGTGGTTACCCGGGGTAAATCGAATTTTAAATTCTAGGAGGGGGGTCCCAGGGGGGTCCGGACCCCCCTAGCTTTTTAGGGGGGGGGGTCGACCCGGGGGGCGAAATTTTGAAATCTAGAGGGGGGTCAGGTGGGGTCCGGTGTCAAAAGCAAAACAGTTTTAAACCATAATAACTTTAATAATTGTTCTATTTATAGGATAATACTACATTTTATTGAATAAAAAGCCATATTCATGTATAAAAAGGGTGTAAAAGCATGAATATGTAATGAAAATTCACGTTTTTGGAAGAAAATTTAGTATAAAAAAGGTACCTAAAATTTTCCCGAGGGGGGAGGGGGGTCAGATTTAAAAATCCAAAGGGGGGTCAGGGGTAAAAAAATTCGGAAATTTGGGGGGAGGGGGGGGGCTAGATTTTCGTCTAGGGGGGGGGGTCCCAAAATTTTGAGGCTAGGGGGGGGTGGACCCCACCCTGCTCCCCCCTGGCCCCCTAGATTTTCGTCTGGGGGGGGTCTCAAAATTTTGAGGCTAGGGGGGGTGGACCCCACTCTGCCCCCCCCTTTCTCACCTATGGTTAGTTAGCATAGCCAGTGTCCTCGGGTTATTTCCTCTAGAAATGCTGCTGCCTTTGCGGGTTAAAACCATAGGTCTTCTACTTTTAATATGGTAAGATTTTTGGTAGAGCGGCTTCCACGCAGCGACACTGTTCAGATCCAGCAATGGAAATGGTCAACAGCTCTACCTCTTTCCAGTCAACTCGGACGATCTTCGCCACTGCTGACTGCCGATGCGATATTTCAGGAATTTTATATCAAGGCACTTGCCTTATTTCGGGGTATTTTAGCATTACTTAAAACGTTCCAAACATTTTCTTTTAAAAGGCATGAGCAATACCACCAAAAGTTGTTAACTCTGTGACTTTCAGAACTATGAGGTCGAATAAATTAAGTTTTTGAAAGAAAGAATGCGAAAGAATTTGGTATTTTTAGCTTTTTGGCTGAAAAATGAGCGATACAGGACTTGAACCTGTAATCTCCAGCCTCAGTACCTCATTGACTGACGTGCTGCGTTACACCATCGCTCAACAGTGTTACGTTACAACTCATATTTATAAGGCGTCATGTTTCTGAAACATTAACACAACGGCAGTTGTGACAACTCAAACTTCACCACAAATTTTGTCCACTACCTGGCGGTTAAACAAGGAAGGAATCTGAAAAAGTGGGAATGTGAAATAATACAAGGCGAGGGGGTGGGTGGCAAGATTAAACAAAAAATTTCAGCGAAAATCGCGAAAAATGAGAACAATTAATAGGTCAAAATAAAGAAATTTTCTTCGCAAAATAAGAACAAATTGGCAAAAATTCTGTGAAAATATTTTCAAAATTCCAAAAAAATTTTTTGTTTGTATGCAAGACCAAAAATGGAGAGGTGGGTGCAAGGTTTGGGGCTTGTACAAATCGTGCACAGGTCTGCCACTGTATATAACTAATCAACAAAATCGACTGGAGATTAAGAGTTCAGTCAATCCAGTGCAGACGAGCAAACACTATAATTATACAAAGATCTGAACTGAACGATCCATTTGCACCGCTTTGTATGCAGATCCGCCCACTCATCCAGACCTGTGCACTGTCTGGAAATGCCGTCCCCCCGTTTTATTGGAGGATTTGCCCCCGTTTTATTGCCCCCCCCCCCCGCCAAAAAATGAAAAAGTACCCTAAAATTATGACGCCATTTTTGACCTATGATGACGCCATCATCGCGAATTTTTCGCAGTTTTTAGCCTATTTCAATGTATTTTAAGCCATTTTAGACCTATTTTTACCTTATTTTCGCTTTTTTGTCCCATTTTCCCTTTTCCCTTCTTTTTCCTCTTTTTTTCTCTTTTTTTCTTTCCCCCTGTTTGACCCCCCCCCCCCGTTTTATTGCCCCCCGCCCGTGCCCCTCCATTTTGGAATTGCCCCCCCCCCCCGGTTTTAACCCCCGGGGGGGGGGCAGTGCACAGGTCTGCTCATCCATCCCCAAAAATCCCGATTATAGCCGACACCCAGGGACGTAGCCAGGGGGGAGGGGCGGGGGGGGGGGCGGCCGCTCCCCCCCCCCCCCAAACGGTCGGACACGAGGAAAAATAAGGATAGTGGTTGGGCGAAAGGGGGGCGGCGGCCCCCCCCCCGAAATGGTCGCCAGATAGTAAAATTTGGGGGTTTTCAGAGGCTAAAAATTCAAAATTTTCTAGCGCCTCGCTAATCGCTCGGCGCCAAACTTTAAAATAATTTTAGTGCCCCAATGGACCCCCAAAAACCAAAAATTTGTTCCGCTTCGCTTCGCTTAGCGGTCACTTTTTATAGTATACATACATATATATCTCGTTATTTATGTTGCCTGATGCTAATGTTATTTCAAAGTTAGTACAATAATTTTTATAAGTAATAAGTAATACACAGAAAGCAAAACAAACAATCATATTGGTTGATTTATGTACCTCTCCCCTCCTAAATTTTCCTGCCGCTTATAGCATTGGCTCGGATTTTTTTCATATAGGTAGGTACCCTACAAAACATGGAGCCGAGATGCTGCTTATGTGCTTTGGTTTACAATGTGGGTTTAGCCAAGGGGTCTGAAACTAACGTCTCTAAATTCCTTTTTTGTAAAATCCAGGCTCTGCCAATGTGTGCTTATGTAATTTTTAACTAAGAAAACATGTTTTTACCGCTAAAAACATTAGATAATAGGTTATTAGGCCAAAAACAGTGTATTATACAGCTTTATCTACGTTTATCCCTGCTTTTTTAACGTTTTCAAAAATTAAGGGGAGACTCCGCCCCCTCCCCCAAAATTTGGGGGGGGGGGGGCGGAGCCCCCCCCCCCAAATTTTTTTTTGTACTACAATCCGCCCCCCCCAAAATGAAACTCTGGCTACGTCCCTGCCGACACCCCCTCCTAATATTTGAGGGTGCCCCGGACACCCTCCCCCAGTACTAAAAACGCTAAAAATGGGATATTTGAGGTATACCCCAAAAATATTTTTGGGACACCCCCTCCTAAATTTCGGAGGTCGGGTATATCCCCCCAAAATCCGGGAGGCTGCCCACCAAAACACTCACCTGACTCATTTCGTCGTGGGACAAGGCTAGGGTGTCGCGCAAAAGGTGGTAAGCTTCTGAGATGAGTTGCATGTCTCCATACTCGATCCCGTTGTGCACCATCTTCACGTAGTGACCCGCACCGTCGCTGCCCACCTAAACTTACGAAATAAAATAACTATAAATAAAATACTAAACTATAATACTAAACGAAGTCTGATCAATTAGAACAAAATGTGCCCTCGTATCAAACAAATCTACTTCTCTAAATATAATAATAGCAAAAACAAAAAGTTTTTGTGCAAAAAGAGCGGGAATTTTTTGGAAAAACCCAGAAAAAATATTTACACCTATAACCTCAAAAAATAAATTAAAAATAATTAACAAAAAATCAAAATAGACAGAAGGCCAAATTAATTAGAAAAAGTATAAAAAAATATATAAAAACAAAAACAAAAGTTACACGTTTCTGCGCTTCTCTGGACGTGTAATGGACAAATAAGTAAAATAGTTGCGCGTCGTCAGCAGAGGCTATTCTACTTATTTTACAACTAGAAACAAGCTGAAAATTTTTAATAAAACAATTTTAGTAAAATTATAAAAAAAATTTTAAAAAGTTAAGAATGAAAAAGCTAAATATGCATAAAAGATTAAAGTTAATTTTGGCAGCAAGGTTCTAGCACATGCAACAGACAAAAAGTTAACAAAAATTAATAATTATTAATTTTTAAAAAAAAATAAATGTACTTAGGGACCTGTAATAAAAAAGATATAAGTAAAAAAGAAAGGAATTACCTGTTGGAGGGGCTTGATCCATATCAATGTAAATAAAACAAAATTAAATAATATAAATAAAAATAAAAAACAATCCCAATCATAAAAATATTTACAGAACGAAAGAGATAGCGTGATTCTAGATGCAATCGAAAATGTAAACAAAAGATTTACAAGACTATACATTGTGCACATAAATTGTAAAAACAAAGTTAAATCAGGAAAAATTGAATTAATAGAGAAAATTTAAAAAAAAACTAAAGATATACAAAGAACCGACATAATACGATAAAATATATACAAAGAAATAAAGGTAACAGAAATAATAAAAGCTTTGAATAAATAAAAAAGTAATAAGCATACGCTTAGTTTAAACACCTTAATTATACATGAATTACCAGAATGTGAACATAAATATGCAAATAAAGCAAAAAAATAACTTTGAAAGTGACACTAGAAAATATTATTTTTTTTCAATAAACAACAAAAAAAGTAAAGAAGGTTTGGAATTTTTAAAAGATAAAAGCGTAAGCAGCTGATCTCAATCAGATTTTTTCTGATTGGTACCAGTAAACTTCGCTACTACCGTAACCCTAGACTCCTTATTATACTATAGTATCTCACACAATAAAACATTAACAATACGGGTTCAAATAATAGAGTTAATAATAGCGGTGATATTAAAAATTTTCGACAAAAATATTAATTTTTTTAATAAATAAAAACAAAAAAGGTTAATAAGATCTGAAACCTCGTAAATTAAAAGCGTAAGCAGCTGATCTCAATCAGATTCTATCTGATTGGTACCAGTAAACTTCGCTACTACAGTAACCCTAAAGACTCCTTATATACTACAGTATCCCCATAATAAAACATTAACAATACGGGTTCAAATAATAAAGCAAAAAACAACTCTGGAAGTGACACTGGAAAATATTATATATTTATTTTTCAATAAAAAACAAAAAAGTAAAGAAGGTTTGGAACTTTTAAAAGATAAAAGCGTAAGCAGCTGATCTCAATCAGATTTTTCTGATTGGTACCAGTCAGCTTCACTATTACCAATAGGTGGGCAGAAGGCAGCCTCCCGGATTTTCGGGAGGGAGGTATACCCGACCCCAAATTATGGGGGTGTCCCATACATGGGAACGGGGGAAGGGGATCGGGGGCTAACCCTCCTCCCCCCAATTCTGAGAAGAGGGGTTTAACCCCTCCCCACAACTCAGAAGTGGGGCGGGGGAGAAAAGGTTAACCCCCCAATTTTGGAAAAATGAAGAAAAAAATGTTTTTAAAATGACTTTTAACTGCCTCCAAACTTAAGTTTTGAGGTCAAAATGAATGTTTTAAGCAATAAAAAGCTCAAAAATGCAATAACAAGGGCTTTTTGACCTAAAACTAGCGTTTTTTACCTATTTTTCCTTCAAAATCGAAAAAGGATATGGGTAAAATGCACTCCAGAAAAAAAACGATATGGGTATTTTGCTTAACACCCCTAATTTGGGGTTTAACCCCCCCCCACTCCGGGTCCGTACCAACTTGCCCACGTATGGTCCACGGGGGGGGGGGGGGGGGGGGGGGCCCCAGCCCCCACCTAGCCTTGAAATTTCGGACCCTTCCCCTAAAAAAAAATCTAGGGCCCCCCCCTCCCCCCAAAGCTTTTAAAATTTGACACCCTACCCTGTCTGTTATTCTAAATCGACCCGCTTCCCTTCCTTCCGAGCCAAATTTTGGGTATAAATTTAGGTCAAAATTAACTGCCACAAACACGGTTTTTTAGTAAAAAAACAGTATTTTTGTACTCTTTTTATATATAAACAGCCTATTTTAGTATATTAACTTTTATATTAGTGCTAAAAAACTTAAATAAAGGATTAAGTGTGACTTTGTTTGGAAACCGGACCCCCTCTGAACTTTAAACTGGTCTACCCCGAGTCGACCCCCTCCCCAAAAAACCTAGGGGGAAAGGGGACGCCCCCTGGATCTCCCTCCTAGCTTTCAAAGGGTCATTTACCCGAGATAGCCACCCCCCTAGCTTGTCGGCCGGTCCATGCTCATGTATGGTTATACCACACAAAAATCCAAAAACCGGTGACGCACCCTTAAAATTTTTGGGTAGGTATCTCGTACCAGTGGCGTGGCCAGGATTTCATTTTTGGGGGGTTTGGGGGGTAAATACTAACCCTGAAGGGGGGTCTGGGGGGCGATAGCCACCCAGCGGGGTCAAGGGGCAGAGTCCCTTGTCAGGAGGGTCCAGGGGGGCAGAATGGCCCCCGGGTGAGAAAATTTTTAATTTAAGGCGCTAAAATACAATAGAAATTTTAATTCCAGATGATACATATTACAAATTTTAAGGTGTTTTTATATTTATACATTTAAAACATGTGTTTAAACGTTATTAAAAGGATAATAGTGTTTACAGTAGTTTTATTAAACATTTATCCTTAACTACTGAACGGAATAATCGATTTGAAATCGAAAAACTAAGATAAATTGTCAATTTAAACTACCTGTGTAGCGGGAAAATTTTTGTTTTTTTGACTTTTAATAATATGCTTTTGGAAGGCATCAGGAAAGTTTCTGTATTAATATTATAGAAAAAAATTTTTCTCTCCCAAAAGTTAAAAAAACGTAAGGGTCCCCTCCCCTCCTACAAAAAAATCCCGCTTCGCCGGATTTCGGGGGGGGGGGGGGCGTCTGCCCCCTCGCCCCCCCCCCCCCCCCCTGGGCACGCCACTGTATAACCTCCCTGCTCACCTATGCATGCTACTACCGTAAGAAACCCCAAACACACCTTATATACTACAGTATCCCAAATAATAAACCATTAACAATACGGGTTCAAATAATAGAGTAAAAAATAACGTGATATTTGAAATTTTCGACAAAAATACTAATTTTTTTAATAAATAAAACAAAAAAAAGTTAATAAGATCTGAAACCCCGTAAAGTAAAAGCGTAAGCAGCTGATCTCAATCAGATTCTATCTGATTGGTACCAGTAAGCTTCGCTACTACAGTAACCCTAACAACTCCTTATATACTACAGTATCCCCATAATAAAACATTAACAATACGGGTTCAAATAATAAAGCAAAAAACAACTTTGGAAGTGACACTGGAAAATATTATATATATTTATTTTTCAATAAAAAACAAAAAAGTAAAGAAGGTTTGGAACTTTTAAAAGATAAAAGCGTAAGCAGCTGATCTCAATCAGATTTTTCTGAGTGGTACCAGTCAGCTTCACTACTACTCATAGGTGGGCAGAAGGCAGCCTCCCGGATTTTCGGGAGGGAGGTATACCCGACCCCAAATTTTGGGGGTGTCCCATACATGGGAACGGGGGAGGGGGATCGGGGGCTAACCCTCCTCCCCCAAATTCTGAGAAGAGGGGTTTAACCCCTCCCCACAACTCAGAAGTGGGGGGGAGAAAAGGTTAACCCCCCCAATTTTGGAAAAATGAAGAAAAAAATGTTTTTAAAATGACTTTTAACTGCCTCCAAACTTAAGTTTTGAGGTCAAAATAATTGTTTTAAGCAATAAAAAGCTCAAAAATGCAATAACAAGGGCTTTTTGACCTAAAACTAGCGTTTTTTTACCTATTTTTCCTTCAAAATCGAAAAAGGATATGGGTAAAATGCACTCCAGAAAAAAACGATATGGGTATTTTGCTTAACCCCCCCTAATTTGGGGTTTAACCCCCCACTCCGGGTCCGGACCAACTTGCCCACGTATGGTCCACCTCCAGCCCCCACCTAGCTTCGAAATTTCGGACCTCTCCCAAAAAAAATCTAGGGGGGTGCTCCCCCCTTCCCCCAAATTTTTTAAATTTTGACACCCTACCCGCTACCCCCCTCTGGAATTCTAAATTGACCCCCTCCCCCAAGCCAAATTTTAAGTATGAATTAAGGTCAAAATTTACTGTCACAAAATACGATTTTGTAGTAAAAAGAGTACTTTTGTACTCTTTTTATACATAAATAGCTTATTTTAGTATATAAAATTCTATATTAGTGCTAAAAAACTTAAATAAATGATATAATGTGACTTTGTTTAGAAACCGGACCCCCTCTGATCCCCTTCTGGATTTCAAACTGTTTTACCCCGGGTCGACCCCCTCTAAAAAGCTAGCGGGTGGGGTATGACCCCCTAGCTTTTAAAGGGCCATTTACCCGGGGTAGACACCCCCTAGCTTGCCGGCCCATACGGGGTCAGGGGGGAATGTGCCCGCTTTTGTTGGGGTTTTGCTCCCCTCCCCCCCCAAAAAGAAAAGTTCCTAAAAATTTTGCGCCTTTTTTGCTTTGTTGCGCATACGCGAATTTTTTGCAGTTATAAGCCTATTTCAATGAATTTTAAGCCATTTTAGACCTATTTTTACCTTATTTCCGCTTTTTTTGTCCCTTTTTGTCCCTTTTCCATTCTTTTTTTCTGTTTATTTATCCTTTTTTTATCTTATTTTTCTTTCCCCCCGCTCGCCCCCCCCCCCGTTTTATTGCCCCCCCGTTTCAAAAAAGTTGCCCCCCCGTTTTAACCCCGGGGGGGGGGGGGGAGTGCACAGGTCTGCATACTCATGTATGCCCCAGTCCGACCAACTTGCCCATGTATGGGGTGTCCGCGTGTCCCCATAATTTTTTTTGGGGTATACCTCAAATACGCCATTTTTAGCGTTTTTAGTACTGGGACTCCCCTCCCCCCAAATTTTGAAGGGGGAGTGTCTGTGACTGTGGTACCCTGTGGTACACTGTGGGGGGGGGGGTCGGCTATAATCGGGATTTTTGGGGTGTATAACCCCCCTGCTCACCTATGCATGCTACTACCGTAAGAAACCCCAAACACACCTTATATACTACAGTATTCCAAATAATAAACCACTAACAATACGGGTTCAAATAATAGAGTAAAACATAACGTAATATTTGAAATTTTCGACAAAAATACTAATTTTTTTAATGGACCTACCTAGCATTACAAAAATTTGGGTCCGCAGTCCCGCCGCGAAATCAGATTTCATTATAAAACCAATGATTTTTACTTAATTTTTTCGGAAACCGGAGATTAAACAACTATATTAAAACAATTTCGAGTATTTTTGTTAATTTTTGACGATTATTTGGAACTATATTAAGGATTTAGGTTTCTTATATGTAAATTTTTTTGGTTATTCAGAAGAACAAAAGTTTGAGATGCTCAATTAAATACAAAAAGACCACGAAAATTTTTCAAGTAAATGTTTTATTTGTCAGCATATTTCAAGTTTTCAAAAAATAATACGAAAAAATGCATTTAATTTGAGAGGAATTTTGTTTCGTGGTGGGACCGCCGACCCAATTTTTGTTATGCTAGGTAGGTCCATAAATAAAACAAAAAAAGGTTAATAAGATCTGTAACCTTGTAAAGTAAAAGCGTAAGCAGCTGATCTCAATCAGATTCTATCTGATTGGTACCAGTCAGCTTCACTACCACCGTAACCCTAAACACACCTTATATACTACAGTATCCCAAATAATAAAACATTAACAATACGGGTTCAAATAATAAAGTTAAAAAAACAGCTGTAAAATTTGAAATTTTTAACCATATTATTAATTTTTTTAATAAATAAAAACAAAAAAGGTTAATAAAATCTGAAACCTCGTAAAGTAAAAGCGTAAGCAGCTGATCTCAATCAGATTCTATCTGATTGGTACCAGTAAGCTTCGCTACTACAGTAACCCTAACAACTCCTTATATACTACAGTATCCCCATAATAAAACATTAACAATACGGGTTTAAATAATAAAGTTAAAAAAATAGCTGTAAAATTTGTAATTTACAGCTATTTTTTTAACAGATGGAATGCAATAGGGGCATATTAAAACGTTTGTTTCTTACAGCACGCAAAACTTTCAATTAAAATTTGAAACCCTGTACAGCCCTCCTATTGTAGGTGATTATCGGTGGTGATCTCGAAGGGTGCACCACCCACGCATCCCACCCCCTTGCTTGAATAAAAGTGGGGGCGCCTACTCCACGCTAAATTTTTCAAATTTTGACATGTTGCATCCAAGCCCTATTTGATAAATAAACACTTTCCACCTCTCCCGTTCCACTCAAATGTTGGTCAAGAGATTAGGTTTATATTTACTCTGACAAATACTTTTTTTTAAAACACTGTTTTTGTACATTTTTATGCCTAAATACATAAAAGCCTAAATACATAAAATTGAATATAATTCATAAAAAATTTTTAAATCAATTAATATTTATAAAACAAAATTATCTGGAAACCAAAACACCCAACTAAATTTCAAATTAGCCACGCCTCACCTAGATCTGTACACTGCCCCCGGGTTTTATTGGGGGAGGGGCAATTCCAAAACGGAGCGGGAGCACGGGGGCAAGGGTCCCCCCCCCATTTTTTCTTCCCTTCCCTTGCTCCCCCCGTCGAGAGAGGCCTGCCTGCTCCCCCCCTTCTCCCTTCCTACTTCGTCGGGTGTCTTTTTTTTTTTTCTTTAAAAAACAGTTTTTTTTGTTTAAATAACTTTAGGCCTAAACGGAGGGGTGTTAGCAATAAAATTTATAATAGAGAATATTATTCGTTTGAGATATTTTTTTTGATATTGTTCGCCCCCCCCCTCTCCCCTCCCTAATATGTGTCCCCGCGCCGGGCTCCTTCCCGGGTTGTGCCGCGCCTGGACCCCCCTAAACCTTCCCCCTTCTTTCTGTGTGGCCCGGGGGCAAGCAGAGGAGAGCGGACCGATTAAAAAAGACAGCACGGGGGCAATTTTTTTGAAACGGGGGGGTGGCAATAAAACAGGGGGACAAGCAGGGGAGAATGTAAAAAAAAGAGAAAAACAGGAGAAAAAAAGAATGAAAAAGGGAAAAAAGGACAAAAAAGCAAAATTAAGGTAAAAATGGGTCTAAAATGGCTTAAAATGCTTTGAAATAGGCTAAAAACTGCAAAAATTTCGCAATGATGGTGTCATAATAGGTCAAAAATGGCACCATAATTTTTGGGTACTTTTTTATCTTTGGGCGGGGGGCAATAAAACGGGGGGGGAAATCTTCCAATAAAGCGGAGGGGGGCATTTTCAAACCGTGCACAAGTCTGCCTACCCGTCCAAAAACACAAGGCAGGAGGGTGGTCCAGCGTCCCATTTGAACTAGGGTCGTTGACCGCGGGTTGCCATTTCCTCCCCCCTTTCACACCCCCGATCTCGACCTTAAGTATCTTTCTCACAATCTTCACTAGCATACCCACACCAAAAACCCACCAAAAGAAAACTCCAAAACAAAAACTTCTTACCCAATCGCAGCAGGGCTCTTCGTTAACTTTGGCGGCAATGGACTGGAAAATCGGTTTGACGTGGGGCCATGCAGCCGGGGCCCCACCCGGCATCAAGGAGGGGCCGTAGCGGGCACCGTCCTCTCCCCCGCTCACCCCGGATCCCACGAACAGAATTCCCTTCGATTCCAACTCCTTCGTACGCCGCTGAAACAAAACGAAATACAATTTATTATAGTATTAGTATATGTATACAATAACTACTCCCGTTATGATTATATAATATTTCAAAACTATAAAACGCGTTATAAAAAAAGAGCTCTAATGTAAAACTGGCAGGCGATGCAACTCAGTCGCAGTGCGTTAGCCAATGAGGTACTGAGGCTGAGAAAATAGGCTTAAGTTCTGTATCGCCCATTTTTCAGCCAAAAGGATAAAAATAGCTAATTGTTTCACATTTTTTCTGCCAAAAACTCGATTTATTAGGTCTCAATTTCTGGAAGTCAGTAACAGGGAGCTGAAACGGGGCCCGTTCTCTCCCCCGCTCAGAGCCCACGAACAGGGGGGGGGCGAAAATCTCGAAACCCGACACACTGCCCCTTACTAAAATTTGAGGGTACCCCGGACACTCCCTCCTTAAATTTAGGGTCCCCGTACTAAAGACGCTAAAAATATTGGAGGTGGTATACTCCAAAAACATTTTTCCAAAAAAAATTTTTTTTTACTTTTTGGGAAATAATTGTGGTACTGAAATTATTTTATAGTTTGGCGCCGAGCGACTAGCGAGGCGCAAGAAAATTTTGAATTGCTAGCCTCTGGAAACCATTAAATTTTACCACCTGGCGACATAGATGAGAAAGGGGGCCTCGAAATTTTGGGACCCCCACCCCTAGACGAAAACCCAGCCCCTCCTCCCCCGAATTTCCGAATTTTTCACCTCTGACCCCCCTCTACAATTTGAAATTTGACCCCCTCCCTCCCCCCTCGGGAAAATTTTAGGTACCTTTTTTTTACTAAATTTTCTTCCAAAAACGTGAATTTTTATTATGTTATTATATCCAACCCACATTCATGTTTTTACACTTTTTACACCAGAATGTCGATTTTTATTAAATAAAATGTAGTTATTCTATAAAAAGAACCATTATTGAAGTTATTTATGGTTTAAAACTGTTTTGCTATGGACATCGGACCAAACCTGACCCCCCTCTAGATTTCAAAACTTCGCACCCCGGGTCGACCTCCCTAAAAAGCCCGGACCCCCTGGGACCCCCTCCTAGAATTCAAAATTCGATTTACCCCAGGTAACCACCCCTCCTAGCTGCCGGGACCGTTCTCACCTATGCCTGGCGACCATTTCGGGGGGGGGGCGGTGGCCTCCCCCCGCTCCCACCCCTGGTGAGTATGAACCGGGAGGCACAGGGAAGTACTTTAAAATTGCAAAAAAAGCTAATAAAAACGCTATAAATTCACATATGGGCAGGTTGGTCCGGAGTGGGAGGGGGGAGGTTAAACGAAAACCCTAAATTAAGGGGGAAGGTTAAAAATACGAGAAACGCAAAATACCCATATCGTTTTTTTTTCTGGAGTGCATTTTACCCATATAGTTTTTCGATTTTTTAGGTAAAAAACGCAAATTTTAGGTCATAAAGCCCTTTCTATTGCTTTTTTGAGCTTTTCATTGCTTAAAACATTCATTTTGACCTCAAAACTTAATTTTGGAGGCAGTTAGATGTCATTTTAAAGACGTTTTTTTCTTCATTTTTTCCAAAATTGGGGGGGGTCAACCTTCTCAGAATTTGGAGAGGGGTTAACCCCCCAACCATAGGTGGGCAGGGGGGGGGGGGGGCGGGGGTTATACATCTCAAAATCCCGATTATAGCCGACACCCCCCTAAAATTTGGGGGTACCCGGACACCCCCTCCCCCCTAAAATTTGGGGGTCCCAGTACTAAAAACGCTAAAAATGGGGTATTTGAGGTATACCCCCAAAAAAATTTTCGGGACACCCTCCGCCGAATTTCAGGGGTCGTGTATACCCCCCAAAATCCGGAGGCTGCTCACCTATGCCCCCAACCCCCCCCCCGTACCCATGTTTGATTAAATTAGTAAGAAAGTGAATGGACAGCAAAAAATAAGCCTTGCTGCAAACAAACATTTATCACATTTATTTGTGTGTAAATTTACCACATAAAATATGATAAACAAAAGTTTTTTTGACTTGGAGATAAGGAAGGGGTAAGGAAGGGTTAGATAGGGGGTATGCGTATGAGGACTATAACACCCAAATGGGTATCTTCAGGGGAAAGAGGAACCACTAGGGAAGGGTAGGGGGGTTGGGTTGGGACTTAGACTTCTTAATCCCCGTGATTTTGATCTCTTCTCCAAACAAGGGTTTAGACCCCAACACTCGTGACCAACTTGTCCATGTATGCTTTCGAGTTTCCAATATTTTTTTGACTTTCCTTCACCAAGTCGCCGTTTCTATCTATCTCGGACTCTTAACAGCCATTCTTGGACACAATGTGCGAGTGGAGGCAATAAAAAAAACCCGGCAACCTCCCCACTCAACTGTATTCTTTTGTCCTTCCCGTCAAAAAGGTATTCCACCAATGTTTCGCGCACATGTTCCTTTCACCTCCTTCAACCACCCATCATTCATGAATTCCCTTCCTTGTCAATACGCCAAAGCGCGGGGAAGCAAAACACCCACCACCAGTTTATGCTTGACCCCATGACACCGCGGCACATGTCCATAGAAAAGAATCGAATATAAATAATAAAATCCCCTCAACTGCCAATCATTCATTACGTTTCCAATACACGCATGTGGTTTCAAATTCGAGTCGCGCGTTTTTTGTGATGTTCTCCGAAATTTTGAGCTAATTACTTAAATATTTAAAGTTTTATTGCAATGCAATTTATATTTTATAAAAACGCCCGGAACTGCAGAGAATTAAAAAAGGGAGAGTAAGGGGGGAGGGGTGGAATGTACGTCCACGGTCCAGCCCCCCTTAGTCTCAAAATTGCCTTCGTACCCCATGAAAAACTCCAAGATCTAGAGCCCTTTCCCCAGAATTTCCGAATGTTTCACCCTGACTCCTCTTTGGAATTTTAAATCTGACCCCCCTCACTTCCTTTCGGGGGAAAATTGTTATCAATTGTCATTCGTTATTTTTTTATGACGGAAAGTGATTAAACTTATTAGCTACTTCAGACTAAAAGAAGCTTCAGTGAATACTAAATTTGACTCATTCTGTCGTAGTTAAAGGGCATTTATGGACACTAATGCCCGAGAGACACCTGAATGAAAAAATATTCCTGCTCTTTCCTAACATACACACTTAAAACAGAGAAAACCACTCGTTTTGAAGCA